>CAJVPT010002689.1:0-16977 GCA_910592055.1 Acaulospora colombiana
AAAATAAGTAATAAAAATTTTTAATAAGAATTTTTTTTACTTTATAACTAAATTATCTTCAAAAAAAAAAATAAGTAAACTAGTACAAGAACTTACTAGTATTAAAATAAATTTTAAATATGTAAAAATATTATGTTCAAAAGTCAATAAATATTAACTTTTCAAATAATATTTATTAAAATTGAATTTTTTTTACTTATTATATTTAATACTATACTTTTTGCTTTTTTAACTTACAGTCTAATCAGTATGGCTTGTCTTTATTGTTTATATAAAAGATATTTATAAAATATTTTGACTTTCATATATTAACTCACCATTATTGAAAAACTATTTCTCTAGATACAATTTAAGAAATAATATTTTGTTTCTTTACTAACTTGGATAAATTCTTTAGTTAATAAAATTATTACCTACAAGTTATTATTATAGATTATTCTAAATTTTGACTGCAATTAAAAATCAAACTATTTTCTTCTATAACAAATACTATCCTTGATAATTTCTATATACTTTGTTTCTTCCTTTCTTTCAGAAACTTCTTGCTCCAGGTTTTCTACAGATGTAAGTTTTTTTTTTTGTTCTTGTATAATCTGTGTGATGAATCTATGCCCAGGTCTTTTGATTCTTTTGTTCTCTTTAATAATATTCTACTTTTTTTCCCATTTTATTACTTTTTTGCAATTGTTGTTCCATATGTTTTTAAAATTTTTTCTTATCTTATAACAGAGCTTATCAATTATGCTCTATATGATTGTTAAGAAATTTTGAGTTGTGCTTTGAGGTAATTCTTCAAGAAAGTGATTTTATTCTCTTTCATATATTTATAAATAATATTGAAAAGGCTTCAATCAGATTGCTAAATCTCGTTTAATCATTTACTTGTCCAGTCATTGATTGTGAAATAAAACTTCTTCTTTGTCTTTAATTTCTTTACTGATATAATAGTTGATTTTTTTTTTTGCTTTTCTTCATATATCTTTTCTGATTTCTTTAGTGTCCAGACATTCAAACAGGTATTCTAATATTTCTAATTAAATTTGCATACTGAACAGATTGTTATGATATAAATATCTGGTTTTTTTTCTTTAGTATCTGCAGTACTGAAAGTTCATTATAGATTAGGTTAGTCAAAAAGCTTTTGTCTTTATTATCTTTGAAAGAGGTATTGAAGGTATTGGATGGGTGGAACTAATTCTAAAAAATTGATTAATCTATTATTTTATTATTTTGAATCCATAATTCTTGAATCCTTTTCTGTGTTGTCCAATCTTTTTCAATTATTTTCCTATTAAACATTTTGACAAATTCCTTAATACTGATTTTTATTGTATGCTCACTCCATGTGGCTATTGTAAGAACTGTCCCTAAATCTAGTAATTGATACCAGATTATTGGATTTTCATATCTAGCTTGTTTGACAAGCAGATTTATTTGATTATTGAACTTATCAATTCCATAGACTTTAACCTTTATAATTTCTAAGGTAAGATCTTTTCTTTTAAATAGGATTTTGATTTTACTCCATAATGGTTAATTAGTAGTCTTTATCCATCTTTTTATTAATTCCTCCATTTATAAACTAATGAAGTTTCATGTCTTAACTGCAATATTATAGTCAGAGAAGATTGAGACTATTGTGTTTTGAAAAACTATATATATTGATTTAGAATAGCCAATATTTCTGCATTGCTTGCTGATGGTTATATTGATATCTCTGCTGAGAATTGTTCACAACTTTATTGTTTTCTATTAGAACCCAGGCCAAATCTATTTTAAGCTTACTATTTTTTGTCCCTTTTTTATAAGAGCTATTTTTGTAGAAAGTAAACTGATTGGCTATACTTCTTCTATTATATTTCAGAATATATATAAGTTCATCTATATGTTTTACTGTTTAAATAGCTTGTTTTATTAATATGGCTTCCCAGTTTTCTATCCAGATTTTCACTTTAAATCTAGACATCAATGGTATTATTGCTTGTTGCCTTATTGCTGTTAGTTAATTTGTGGGATTGTATAGTAGGAGGATTTGTTTTTCATTTCTCAAATGTTCATATTTGTTTAGCTATAGAAGAAAATGAACTTGTGATATACCTACTTCTTTTACTTGGGATAATCTATTTGATTAAAGTAGAGTATAGTTTTTAGTAAAGTTATATGTTAATTAGTATGGAGCAAACTGGATTTTGTTGTTCAATAATGATGTCTTTTCCAATATGTCAGTTGAATAGCTAGAACAGGCTACCCAATATATTTTATTTCTATCTGGATATATTGAAAAAACTTCAGTTTGAATATTATAGCCTGTTTGGTCTAGTCTATATAATAACTTTCTTAGAAGATTATAATTCTCTATCACATTTTTACAGACTTTTTTGTACCAAGAGGGGATTAGACCTTTGTATTTGCTAAAGAAAATTTGAATTGCTCTCTATTTATTGAGTATTATCATAGTTGTATTAATAATTTGATTTAATAACATGATCATATACTTATGAAGTAATGAAATAGCTTTCTTTTATTCTCTATCATTTTGCAGTATTGACTTAATAGATAAAATAACTTCTTAATAATTAAAGGTTTCCTTCCATCTCCAGCTTTAAAGATAATTTATAGATTTTGGTCAAGGCCAATATTGCAGCTGCCAGGTTTCCTCTGATTATCTTATGTAAGTTTATAGGATTATCTAAGATATTTCAGGTTCTTAGCTTCTGATCTGACTCTGTTTTAATTGAATTATGGTGATCAAACTGAAGGCCTCACTATTATTAAGCTAGCAGAATAGTATTGATATATGGCTGTTCAATTGTATTTCACAGATGCTTTTAAGACTATATATTTTTTTATTATATATACAACTGTTTGGTATTGCCTTACAGATTAATGCTTTGTTCTTAAAAACCTTCTTGAACATGGCTGTGAGCTCATCACATGTCTTCTCATCAAGGTATGTATATTGTATTTTACATTCTATTTTTGGAATTAGCACTCTATTAATAATATAACAAGCATGTATTTCTGTCAACTTTTTCTTAGATATTGCCTAAACTACTATACTGATTTCTGATTTTATTAGACAGATCATATCCTGACTTTTCTGTTTTGATCCTAACCAGATACCAAGGAATCTGGCCTAATTCTTTTTATCAATTTCATTATTTATGATATCTTCTGTCCCAGCATAAATCCTTTCAAGATCTTAAGAATTTCAGTTAATAGTGAGGAGGACTGACTTTGTCACATTAATTTGTTAGTAATTACTATATAGATCTTTTTTGCTTCTTTTAAAATAATTTTCAAGTCTTTCTTGAATTTAAAAATTTATATTATGTTATTTATATAAGCTATAATGGCCTGCCTTAGAAAGAGTTTGATCTTCTTCTTAGGTTTGTAAAAGTTGAGTGACCATTATTCTTCTATAGTATAATCCTGATCAGTGTTATTTTGAATTTTACATAGCAGTAGATTATAAAAAATTCTTCATAATAGTGAAAAGATTGTTTCTTCTTGATTTATACTATCTCCTGTAACTATTGGATTAAAAAGTCTATTGGGAAGAATGATACTATAACTTTTGTTTTTAAAAAGATCTATTATAATCTTTTTGATAGTTGTAGGAATTGGAATCTAATCTATAGCTTTTTTAAGTATAAAGAGAAATATTGTATTATATGCCTTAGCAGTGTCTTGAAAGAGAATCCATAGTTCTTTTCCTTTTTTTCTAGCTTCCTTACATATACTATTTAGTAGGTAGATGAGTTCTACTATACTTTTTCCTAATAAGCCAGCAAAGTTTGAATCTTTAAGGATTTTATATTGTTTATATAGCCTTGCAAGATAATTGATAAGAATTTTGGTAAAATATTTTCAAGTTGTTTTTAGAAGAACAATGGATCTAATGTTTTTCAGTTGATATTTTTAAGGCTTGAATTTAGAAATGAAATAGATATTATTACTTTTTTATTTCTCAGGTATCTATCCAGTATTTAAATCTTTGTTGAACAGCAAGTATAAAACCCCTTTTCCTTTAATATCTAAGTGCTTGAGCATTTCATAACTAATATAAGAAACTGGCTAGCTTAAGTTTGAAAGGTGTTGCAAAATAGCTTTGAGTTTCTTTATTTTGATTTTCTCTATTAATGGTAAATACTATATTGGATCAATCCATTATTTAGGTTAATATTCTTTTTTTCAAGAAAAGTTCAGGCCTTCAAAGTTGGTATTCCTTTGTTTAAAAGCTTCTTTATAATAGCTCTCAACCTTGTTTTTGATAGTTTATAAAACTGTAGCTATATATTCTATCTCCTCTTGATTCTTGGTTAACACTTGATCTAATATAATGCTTAGTCCTTTGTAGTTCAAGATTGAGCTCAGTATCTGTTTTTGGTTAAACTTGAGATCTGTACATCTACTTTTTAAGGTTTCTTTAATTTAGTTTCTGATATAGAATCTTTCTTTCTTCTTGCATACCATTCTGAGAATATACTCTATTTCAGTGATCTTTGATAACAGCTATGGAATTTCTTTTTGTAACCAGAAAGAAACTATTTCTTTTTTGATAGATTTACCAAACCTTCTTAATTTTTGAATGGTTTTTTCTATGTTCATTAGGATTTTTATATTTCAGTTGGCTTATATTTTCTTCAAAAGAAAATAGATTTTGTTGGCTTTTCTGTAGACTTCAAAGTCTTTTTTTGATATTACTAATCCAGGCTTTGCTTCTTTCTTTATATTAGGAGTAAAGTAGATCCTTTTTTTTTTTAAGATATTTATAACACTTTTGATAATTTTGACTTGAAATTATACCAGGCCTCTTTGAGTTCTTGAAAACTATTCTCTACTTTTGGTCAGAAAAATTATGGATTAGTTTTTGAAAATTTCTTTTTTTATTTAGAATTTAAATTTCTTCCATTGTTTTGTTATAGAATTCATTGAATTAAGTATTTTCTTTCTTTTTGTTTTACATTGCTCTTATATTTGATTCTTGAGTAGATTGTTCATTATTATTCTTATCAGTAATAAAGTATAGTTACTATTTAATAATATTTCTGTGAGAATGTTTTTGAATTCGTATATATTGTTTAAACTAATTTTTGGTTGTGTTTAGATATAGTTAATTCTACTATATAATGTATTGTTTATTTATGTGAAGATGGTGTTTTTTTTTTCAAGAGTTCTAAATATCTATCTAGTTTTAGTCTTCTAAAAAGTTGAAATGACCTATTTTAGCTTTCTTATATCTTGATATCCTTTTATTAGTGGGTGACTGATCTGTAATTGAATTGATAAACTGCATTGAAATCTCCTATAATTATAACCTTAAAATGATTTCTCTGCTTGTCTAGAATTTTATTTTGAAGAAGCTGTTGTAACTATCTATTAACAGTTTTCTCTAATAGCAGATATACTTGATTTATACAAAACTTGTATCTTGTTGATAGAAAGTTGACTCCTATTATATAGCTTTCTATTTTTTTAATAGATTCTAACTTTTTCTTGATATTTCTATTAATAGAAAGTCACATTTCAGATTCTCTAGATTTCTTATTATTGCTACTGTAAAAAAACTTGTTTTATTGTTATAAGATGAAAGTAAATTCTACTACTTTATTTATTAACTTAATTTTATAGATGCCTAGGATATCTATATTGAGTTTTTATATAAGTTTATATAACCTTTATTTATTTATTTATTTTTTTTAACCCGCTATCATATCACTTTGATGTGTCTTTATTGAGATATTGAGAAATACCTAAATATTTTATAGACTTTTCACAAAGTAACCAACTCATTGTTATACATTATTAGTTAAAGGACTACATTACTTAAAAAATATATGGAGTCCACTAAGCTAATTCAGACCAAACAAAACTAAGTCTAAACTAGATATTCTAAGTTAGATTTAGGGAACAATATTACACTCTCCTAGCAGCTTGGTAATAGTGCTTTTAAGTCAATCAAGATTATTGCCAACAGTTTGTTATTGTCGATTATTCTGAAAAATAATAAATTGTTAAAGTTGGCACTAAGGAAAAAGGAAAGAAAGATACTATTCAAAGCCCTCCAAAAGGTTCTTGCTCCATTTTACAGTTTTCTCTCGAAAGAAATTTGCCTGATTGGAATATTCTCTAAGCTTCATAATGTTTGAGAAACTTAGCCATTTCTAAAAGAGATTTCAAGAAGAACATTTAAGAGACTTATCCTTTTACTGATGTACAGATTCATTTATCACTAATAAAGCTAGCACCATATTATGGAAGAGTTTGCCTGACTGGAATAAAGAAATCTTTTCAAGAACTTTGCCTAACTAGGATAGAAGCTTGGAGATCTCAGCTTTGTCCAAGAAAGTCTTTTCACCACCTGAGGAACTTTTATAAGAAATGAAAGTTGGGTCTTCTATTCCTACCCATCTCTCATCTTTTGGTATAATATTGTTTTCTAGAGATTAAACATACATTATTGAAGAGGACACTTTTTCTAGAACTTTCTTTCCTACATTACCAAGGATGTATTAAAATACATAAGTATGATCAATAAGAGCTTGTTTATATTTCAAAAATTGATATGTTTCATATCAATCAATCACCTTTAGTAAGTATTTATGCTACCCAAAATTCAGGATTAAATTGAGGTAGGCAATATTTTCCAGAAAACCATAAACATGAGAGCTCTAAGAGAACCAAGACAGTCAAAAAAGGAGAAGATAAGCCTTTTTACTGTAAAAACTGCTATAAGTCTCTCACTTCAAAGGTTAGAAAAAACTTTAGGTACTTTACAGTCAGTTCTTCTTCTTTTGGAAACTTTCTTGTCATTGGTATTAAAGGTACTACTTGATTTTTCTTGATCACTAGAAGTCAAGTTTTTGAGTAAAGAGGTTGATAGACAATAGGGAAAGGGTAGAAATGACTCTTTAAGTTATATTTCAAGTTGTTTTAAAGAAAGTATTAAGCCTTTATTAGCAAGGAAGTATAAAAACTTCTTGCAAACATCTTTTTTATGTGTAGTCAAAGGATCAGTAGAAAGAGTTTTTTAGTTTATATAGCCTTTATTGATTCAGGCTGATATTAATTCTTCTAACATTATATATTCTAATTGAGATAGTATTGATTAATATTGAGTTATTTATAGTATACTTGTTATATAGTATATATTTCTTTTCAATTCTATTGCTAGTATTTTTTTTATTGTATTAATAAAGTTATCTAGTAAGGTACTATATATTATATCAAAAAGAATTATATTGATATCTACTGATTTCTTTGAGATTGTATTTTTTTTTCAGGATAAACTTGTTTTCTTTTATGGATTGGACTTTTTTCTGATATACTTTGATTGAACTGGTACTAATATCAGAAGCAATTGTTTCATTGCCTTCTTCTTACCCTATTTTAATTATCTGTTTCTTCTTAATTAGACTTATTCTATTATTTAATTATTTGAGATTATTTAGGATCTGGTGAAGGGATCTTGATCACTTTTATTTTCAAAATAGGGTCTTTCAAATCTATTGTATAAACTTTTTCTTCTATTACAATGATTGATTTGCTTCCTATTACTATTAGTAGTAAAGTATTTGGAAGTCTCTGTTATTTTAGTAATATGTTTATTGTCTCAATAGTTGCATCTTCTTCTTTTTTCTTTTTTCTTTTTTTTTAAAATCCAACTTGACTAGAGTAAATTTATTAAGTATTTGTGATAGTACAGTATTGATTACATGAGCGATTTATCTTAATCTATTTTTTATACTGCCTACCCAATGAATACTCCAATTTTGCTACAGTGTGGCACCATTTTGTCAGTTGCCCTACTGTGCCCAGGCCACATAGCATCTGATGTCTGCTATGGAACTTGTATTATTATGTTTTTCAGTGGGCTTTAGATGTGTGTTCCATAGTTCTTGATGGTTTTTGTTTCACATTCTTGTTTATATGTGCCATGATAGATCCTTACCATGTTTAGTTCTCAAAAGGCTGGTTGTACTCTGATATGTGCAGGCCCTATGATCTTGTGCTATCACCCCGGCGATTTAATGGTATTGCCTTCGTTGATCGACCAATGGTCTTCCATTGCTTCATTATTAACCACTCTTCAAATATGGTCTACAGGGGTTTTCCTTGATTGTTATTTTCTGAATTACTTCTTCCAAATTTCTGGTCTGCCCCTGCGGTTCTCATTATGATGCTAATGCTAATCACCAGCCTCGCACTCAGCTGTCCTCTCTGGTAACCATTGGTTTCACGATCATAATAAGATCTTCCATTAATTGAAGTTATAGCTTGTACATTTTCGATTGGTGCAGATAACTGAAATCTCTCAGATCTCCCATGAGGATGTTTTTTGAGAAGAGGTGGATGTTTTCACAGTTCCATTAGAGGCTTGAGTCCATCGGGGTCTTTTCTGGCTTGTCTTGGTATCTTCACATATTCCGGATGATAGGATCTTTTTATAGTTTCCTTAGCACTAAAACCAGCCAAGGCTATATGAACTAATTTGTTATATCATGGTTGGACAATAGAATTTTATAGGTTGTGTTTTGTATACAAAGATGCATGTAATGATGAGCATGTATCTTGTACAACATAATCTATATTGCGAATACTGTTCTTAAGTGGGATTGAACCAATAACTCGCGGATGGTAACCTGGGAGTGCACCTACTACATTATTGATCTACAGGTTTCTTTTTCTTTTTTCCTTTCTTTCTAGATCTGTTTTTATCTTAAAGTTACTTTCTATTTCTGAGACTTCCTCAAATAATATGTATTAGCACCTTGATATTGTTTCTAATGTCAGTTCAATCCAGTTGTCTTGAGTATAGTTTGCCTATATTACTTTAGAATAGGCTTTTTTTTATTATTATTACTGTTTTCAGGATGAGCCTTTTAATAGCCTTGCTTGTTCCTTTTTCAAAGTGGTCTCTAGCATTTTAGCTGAGTTTTGAATTATATATGAATATTGTCATGGGCTATCCCGGCGAGTCCGTTACTAATCCGTAGTACCTCACATAATTCAGACATCTCTTAAATACTCACAAATGACATAAAGAAGAGAATGCCTTCTATAAAGAACACTTAAGGAAGGCAGAAACATGGTGATTGACTTGGCCAAAGGTAAGTGTCTCTTTATTGCGTTCTGTTTCTTTGTGATATTACTAACTTTTATCTCTATTCTCAATAAGGACTGTTTTTATAACACATTCAGCTTTGCCTTTTTAGCATACATTGGTAAATTATTTATACTTTTCTAACTAATAATGAGCTATCTACTTTTCAATCAACTATACTAACCCTAAGTTTTGCTAAACTTTCTATACTTTTTTGAATACACATAGTTCTCTTATTAGTACCTGAGCCTTATCTATAGTTTCTTATCTTGCAACACTTAATCTTTCATGCCAGACTTTTGGGTTTTTGGATTCTAGATCATTATATATAAATCGCATCACCTACATGACCCATAACAATATATATTTCTTGTGCAGGTCTTCTGCTGTTATAAAACAAACTACTATATATTCTTTTCTTTTTAGAGTAAATAAATTTCTTGATATATAACATGCTTTGATCCTTATATATTGTATTGCTCTTGCTATGAAACTTGTAAAGGTATTGTATATTTTATACAATTATAGAGACAGGCTATTATAATTTTGGAAAATAGCATTAACTTTGTAATCATCTAGTTCATGTTGAGTGAAGATTATCCTAAAGGTATCTATTTTAATATGAATCAACCATCTATACTTTAAGTCTTGTTAGTTTGAAATAAGTCATACCTTAATTCTTCTTTGAGAGCAAGAATGGTTGTAAATATGAATATTTAAGACCTTTCTATATTTCTGTAATGTGACTTTAATTTTTTGACAAGTATGACTATAATCAATATTAATTAGTATAACAACTATTGTCTTGTTTTCTTCTTTTGCTATCTCTTGTTTGAAAAACTTCTTTTCTGATAGTAAATATAAGGTTTTCCATTTTTCTGCTTGTATAGGAATCAAGGTAAAGTTTTCTCCTTCTTTCTTATTAATCTTATTTATACATTGTGAAGCATTTTCAACTTTCTCAAAGATAAAAGTTGTTCAGGCATTACTATTGAGAAGCTCTTTTTTGAATAGTAACATATCTTTGGATAGACTTAAAGCATCTTGAAGATAGACTATTTGTTCTTTTTTTGTATCTCCTGGTATCCTAGAGGTAAGAATTCTAACTTTGAATTCTTTTCTTTTAGTGATATAAAATAGGTTTAGGCTGAATGACTTGGGTCTATTCTATATATTGTAGAAGATTTGTTTTATTGTATTTTTTTCTTCAACTCTTTCCTAGATATTTTTTATTTAAAGCTTTTCTTCAAGCTTTTCTTCAGTTCTTTGTATCCATTTTGATTTTAATATTCTTTGGAATTTCAATCTCGATTGATGATTGAATTTTTATAGCCTCATTTAAAAAAATATTCTTATTTGAGGTTAAGTTTTTTATTATGGAATTTGTGAACTTATCCTTGATCTGAAAGGTTTTAGGGATATGGGGGATAAATCCTTTGTGATAATATTTTGTTTCAAAATGTACAATATCTGACTTTTCTTTTCAAGAAGGGTGCTATAAGATCTTCTTTTTTTCCTTGACCTTGTTTCTATAGATATAGGATATACTGATCTATATTTATGATTTTTGCAAGAATATTATTGAGTATCAAGTATTCTATTGGTTCTGGTGCTTAATTGGACTTGTCTTATATAGTGAGAGTATTGAAGATAATTTGGATAGTTATATTTCTTTTCTCTAGTCATGCTTTTCAGCTATTTTAACTATTGTATCAAGAAAGTGGAGCTCTCTTTTATTTGTAATTTGCATAATTTTCCATTCTTTTATTATATTGATCACATATAAAGGAGAACAAATTATTGATTTATTGTTTTGTTTATCTTTTTTATTTATTTATATTTAGCAAGATTTGTAAAGTTGCTTGTTTATTATCTTATTTGGAATGTTGTTTACTCAAATAAGTTATTAATTCTTCCTGTTTTGATCTGCTTGCTTATCAAAATGGTTGTTGATTTTCTTTGTTGTAAAGGATGAACTATTTATTTATAAACTATTGATAAACATTGCTATGTTATTTTGATACTGATTTAGTTGACACATATCTGTTTGTGTAACTTGTTTTATTGTTTAAATAGGTGTATATAGAATCAGAATACTCTATGTTTAGTCCTTAAGAGCCTTTGATGTCTTTCTGGGCTTTATAAACTTTGAGTTTTTCCTGATCTATTAGTAAAAACTATTGTTGATGAAGTTTCTTTTAGTACCCAGAAAGGTATAAACTGACATTGGCCTAGCTAGAAGCTTGGAAAGTGGATATTATGTTCTTCTAAACTTACTGTAAATCAGCTTATAGATATGTTTTACTTCCTTGTAAAGTAAAGTAAAGTAAAGCTAAGATGATGTTGTGCTATTTATACTTTTCTTAATTGATAAAGTAATCTTTGAAATGTTGTAGTTTGTTGTTATGTCTCAGGTCTTTGAATAATAAAGTATGTTAAATTGAGTTTTTTTTTGTATTTAATACTATAATATTTTATTTAACTATTAAAATTATAGATGTAAATAAAACTATAAAAGCTTAAATAGAAATAAAGTTCTATATAAATAAGAGATATTAAATAAAAAAGAAAAAATAATTTGATTATAAGTAACTTGGATATATACTACTATTATTATTTCTATATTATTAACCAATTACTATTTAAAAACTTTATTAGTTCAAGATACAATACTTGTTTCTTTGTTACTTTTAGTAATTCTATATTATAATTCTTATATATTAGTTCATATCTTATCAATATAATAAAAAAAACTCTTTCTGCTTATCCTCTAACCACACAAAAAAAAGATGTTCACAAGAAGTTTTTAATACTTTCTTGCTAACAAAGTCTTAATACTTTCCTTAAAACAACTTGAAATATAACTTCAAAAGTTATTTCTATCCTTCCCTTATTGTTTACAAACCTTTTCACTCAAAAACTTGACTTCTAAAAGTCAAGAAATGCCTTTGATACCAATGACAAGAAAGTTCCCAAAGAAAGAAGAACTGACTGTGAAGTACCTAAAGACCTATTTAATCTTTGAAGCGAGAGGTATATAGAGGTTTTTGATGATAGAAGGGCTTATTTTTCCCCTTTCAGTTACTGTTGAGCCTCTTAGAGCTATCACTTTCATGGTTTTCTGGGGAATTTTGCCTATCTCAGTTTGATCCTGAATTTTTGATAGCACAAATCCTTACCAAAGGTGATTGGCTGACACGAATATGTCAGTTTTTGAAATGTAAACAAGCTTCTATTGATCACACTCACATGTCTCGATACATCATTAGTAATATAGAAAAGAAAGTTCTAGAAAAAGTGTCCCCTTTAATCGTGTATGTTCAACCTTCAGGAAACAATTATGATACCGAAAGACGAGTGACGGGTATGAAAAGAAGATTCAACTCTCATCTCTCATTAAGTTCTTCAGGTGGTGAAAAGGCTTTCTTGAACAAAAGCTGAGATCTTCAAGCTTCTATCCCGGTCAGGCAAAGATCTTGAAAAGATTACTTTATCCTGGTCAGGCAAACTTTTCCGTACTCCATTTTGACAATCAAAGTATAAAAGATATTACAAGAAGTATTCACACTATACTAGCAATTACGCTTCATGACAAAAACCTGTTCACAAGAAGTGGAGTTAATAAACCTTCCATAAATATTCAAAAACGAATAGATATAAAAGAATTATTCCTATTACAATGGCAAACGTATCAAGAAAGTCTGGATCACAAGTTTAAAACAATTTTTGAACCCACGCTACAAGAAAAACTGTATTATGAGAAAAGGGAAATCCAAACAAACAGGCTTTAAAATTTTTTTGAAAAACTACTATGTAAAACAGCTTTTAACAAAAATGTAACTCCAAATAAAGAAAGAAAACATAAATATAATCACAAGTTTGTTAAATATAGAAAAGCCTTATAATTGAAAGGGCTTTTTAACAAGGCAGAAACATCAAAAGACATAGCTAATCTATAGATCCTTAGCTTGGCTATAGAAAAACATAATACTATTTATAATGTCAATCACCAGATTGAAAATATCTTATTCAATATAGTATTTCCAATATATCCTGGAGAACCCTAAAAAAAGATACCCAAGATACAATAGAAGGATTAAAACTTATTTCAAAGATTAAAAATAAAAAAGACAAGGGATTCAATCAAAGCAACTCTAGAATGAAGGTGTAAAGATCCACAACACAATTAAAGAAGAATGGTTAACTCCCTAACAAATCGGGTTATTAGCAAGATCATACTTAATAGAATCAAAATCAAGAAAAACAATATCGAATATATCACAACACAGAAAAGTGAAATTGAAGAAAAGATTAGAAAGTATCATATAGAGGCTTTCAAAAAATGAAATTTTAGCTACAACAGTCTATCAAAGAATTAAAAGGATAAGTACAAACCTAAAAAATTCAGATAAGAAGCTTAATATAAAGAATTACTTGAACCAATCTCTCAAAAAGAATTAAGTAAAACATTATATACACTTCCAAATAATAAAGCTTCAGATAGATCATAAATTAGCTATGAAATAGTTAAAAAATTAAGCTAAAAAGGAAGAAATTTTTAAGAAGAATGCTTAACAACTTTGTGAAATGAGAAGTCATTACAATTTATTGAAAACAAAGTCATATATATCTAATAGAAAAACCAAAGCCATGGAGTTGTAAACTCTCAAATATTAGACTTATTGTCCTATTAGAGATCACATAAAAATGTTTCACTAAAATCCTTATCAATTGAATGAAAAAAATTTGAAAAGTCAATAATATTCTCATAGAGCCCAATTATACAGAATTATCAGAAGAAAGTGTAGCAGAACCTATTCAAATTCTCAACAATATCTATGAAGATGCTAGAGAAAACTATGAATACTTTTTCAGGACACAATCAAAGCCTATGACACTATTAGCTTAAAAATGTTAGTTAAAACAATGGAATGAATTAAAGTTTTAAAAGACTTTATTAAAATTATAATGCATTCATTCCAAAATAAAGAATTTCAAATTATATTTGAGAATAATTTTACAGAAGCTATAATAACAAAAGATAGAATTGATTAAAGAGAAACTATCCCATCCTTACTCTGATGAATTTTTTATGATCCCCTACTTTGCAAAATCCAAAATGATACTTAAAGGGGATACAAAATATCAGTTACTTGAAACCCTGATCTAAAAAACTGTAATGTTAAAAAGTTAGAATCAAGGCATGTGGCTATAGCTTTTATGAATGACATAATATGGATAGCAAGATCCAAGAAAAATATAGAAGAAATCTTGAAAATCGCAAGAGCTTTTTATAAGGTCAATGATTCACAAATCAATAGTAACAAGTCAATACTTGTAACTATCAACAACTCTAATTGTTATCCAGAAGAAATGCATGTAGATATCGAAGAAGAAGTTGTCAAAGAACTTGATAGAATAGAACAAGTTAGATTTCTAGAAATCTGAATTGGCAACCAAAAGACTGCAATTGAACTTAAAAAATATATGTTTAAAGAAATCAATATAGTTACTAGAGCCCTAAAAAGCAAGAGAATAACTGACAAACAGATTTTCTATATTCTAAACAAAGTATTAATACCCTAAATAGAATTTAGAATGCAACACAACATATTATCTTGAAAAATATGCAATACATTGACAGCAGCATATAAAAAACTTTTCAAAAATAAAACTATATTATACAGATCCATACCGAATAGTATAATTTATCATTCAAAGATTCTTAACTTGAAAAGTATCTGGATGCTGCAATGAGAAAGTCAAATAATGGGTTTATGTAACAGGCTAAATGATCCAGAATCAGTTGGGATCACAACAATTATTAGACTCAAGTAAGCACAAATCAAATATTGGAAACTGCTTAATTTACCAACTTGCAAGTTATTAAGTCACTTATCAGATAAAGACAACTTCTCACTCCAGGTAACTAAATTGGCAAAAGATATAGGGATGATCTTTTATAACTACAAATGGCAAGAAATATTTGAATGAAGTAAAGAAAATAGTTTGATTCAAACTTTACACTAGAAAAATACAGAAAGGTCATATCATCTTTAAGAAATAATAAACTGATGTATTTAGATCAGTTATTGGATCAGGAAAGTATAGAAATAAGGAATTGGCAAATGATTTAACTAATATAGAATATAAGCAAAAAATCTATTTCAGAGTAATACTAAATCATAATCAAAAACCTCTCAAATATACAAGTACAGCAACTCACAAATACTTGAAAAGAAGACTGTACAAAATAAAATTGAAATACTCCAAAATAAGTCCTAATCAAGACAAATAATATAAATTGTAAACAGTATAAAACAACAAAAATGATCAGCTAATTTAGAGAAAATCAAAACAAGCAAAAGAGGAATATAATGTAATAGTGTAATACTTTATCTGTTATAGTACTAATAATGATCAGAAAACAAGATTACAAAAATACCCTGGATGCTTAAAAGGAACAATATATAACAATAATTGTATTATAAAAAAAGATAAAGAAGGAATCTACACAATACCTTATCTCAATAAAAGAATATCTATTAGATGAGCAAGAGAATTAAAAATCCCTAATTCCAAAGCAACACTTGAGAATATAATTATAAAAGGAATTTATAGAGATTAGTATTCTTTTAAGACTTTTTCTCAAAATAGAAAAATAGACCATATAGATATAAAAACTTGGGAAGAAACTATAATCAGAGAAAATATTAAAGAAGAAGTATATTAAGATCAGTTAATAAAAATATTTCAATACAATCTAGAATTTAAAGAAAAACGGATCTTTTATTCTAATGAATCACTAATCAATCATAGCAAAAAAGAAATGAGAATGGGTGTCACGTGAATTTAGATAGGAAATACTGAAAGAGAAAACAGGAGTAGATAATTGATCATCTTTTACAAGGGTTGAGTTAGTATCAATTCTAACTATACTCCTAGTAGTTCCTATTAATAGCACAATTGAGATTTGTACAGTATCATGGATCACATAGGTGATACGATTTATGTATAATGGTCTAGAATCCAAAAACCTGAAAGTTTGATATGAAAGATTAAGTGTTGTAAAGTAAGAAGCTGTAGATAAGGCTCAAGTATTAATAAGGGAACTATGTGTATCTAACAAAGTATGAAAAGTTTAGCAAAGTTTAGAATTAGTACAGCTGATTGTAAAGTAGATAGTCCATTATTAGTTAGAAAAGTATAAATAGCTTATCAATATATACTGAGAAGGCAGTGCTGAATGTGTTAGAAAACAGCCCTTATAGAGAATAGAGATAAGAGTTAGTGATATACTAAAGAAATAGAACATAAATAAAGAGACACTTATCTTTAGCCAAGTCAATAATTACATCTTTGCCTTTCCTAAGTGTTCTTTGTAGGAGGCGTTCTCTTCTTTGTATTGATTATGAGTATTTGTGAGTCGTCTGGATTATGCAAGGTGCTACAGATTAGTAACAAAATTGCCAGATTAGCTTATGACAACAGATAGTCAGACTTATATCACTAAATTGAAGAAGATAGAAAAGGAAGATTCAAAAAGAACATATAAGAGATGGCTAAAAGAAAAAAATTGGTTTCTATGGTCATGAATGGTGAAGCTAACAAAGAAAAAAACAGTAAATCTGAAACTTACCAAAATCAAACACATTCTAATAACCCTTATAATAAAGAAGCAGATGCTTTAGCCAAAGAATCCCTAAAACTTCCACCAATTAAATAGAGAGATCTTAACTTCCACAAGATTATTACAGAAATCAGATGGCAAAATATGACCTTAGATGATCCAATTAGGTAGTTTATCAAAAATATGAATAGCAAAACAATTGCCTATCAGTAGATCCAGCAAAACTAAACAAAGAAACAAT
>CAJVPT010002690.1:0-16970 GCA_910592055.1 Acaulospora colombiana
ATGAACCTGATGATAAAGAAATCAACAAAATTATTAAACAATGCAATACACAATCTTTATGACTATATGGAGTACATAATACTACTACTGGGTTAATTGTGAGAACAGTCAAACATATCAAGGCCAGAGCATACTACATTCCTAGAAATCTGCATATACTCAAATGAAGAGGCTATGCTGTAATTTGCTTTTCAATAGCACAAGATCTCAACAATGCCTTAAAACGTTACATTTGCATTCATGGGCACAAACTTACATAGAGTGCAAAAGAATACTTTAATCAAGAACAAAAGTGTCCGCAAAAAAGACAGGATTTCAATAAAGCTGAAAAATCTGATACTAAATTCACACAGTTAAATAAATAACAAATTGATGGTATGGATCATCCATTTTTCCTCAAGATCAGTATATTGTTTGTAAGGAATGATATATGCCTTAATTCTGTATTGTGACCATGAGTGGTTGTAAATATGGATGTTTATTGTTTGTCCATATTGATTGAGGACTGCCTTAATTTCTTGATATGAATAATTATGGTTGATATCAATCAAGGTAACCACCAATAATGTTTCTTTTTTCTCCTGTGTTTTTTAAAACACCTTTTTATTTGGTGGTTGGTTGGAGCTTGACCATTTATTCATTTCTAGGGGTATTATAATAAAATTGTCTTTCTCTTTTCTATTGATTTTTTCAAGACATCTTAATGCATCCTTTTTCTCTTCACAGCAGAATGTTGTTCAGGCATTACTATTGATAAATTCTTTTGTAAAGAGATAAGAGTCTTTTGGTAAGCTTAATGTATTCTGGAAATATGCTATTTGATTTGTTTCTATTTTTTCTAAAAGTCTTGAGATAAATATACACATTTTGAAATCTCCATTTTTCTTAATGTGATATGGATTAATGCTAGATGTTTTCCTATTTCTTGTATTATATGTTTGCTGTTCAGCAATATTATTCCCTCTAATTTTTTCATTAATTACTTTTATTTCAATTTGGTTTTCTAGTTCTTTGTCTCCTATTTCGACTTCGGTATCAATCTGGATTTCAATTGGTGTGGTTACTTGAACTTCTATGACCATTACCTTATCAGATAAATTGTTAATAAAAAGATTACTTTCAATTATTGACTGATTTGTTGGCAATGTTTGTAAGATATATTGTGTTTATTCTGCCTGTTCTATTATATTCAGGTATTTGTCTTCTAAAAAGGGAGCTAGAAGATCTTCTTCTTTTCTTTGTCCTATGGTCCATAAGTAAAGGATATGTTGTCTAAGAACATTAGCTTTGATGAAGGTAGTATAATCAATATCCAGAATTCTAGTGATAATACTATCAATAATCGAGCATCTAGTTGAACCTGAAATTGGATTTGCGATAGCTTTTTGAGTTGAAGTGACATTCAAGAAGGTTTGTGAGGCCCAAAAATTTCTTTGTTGATCATATTTGTCTATTAGTTGGACTAAAGTTTCAATGATATGTGCTTTTCTTTTCTTATCAACCCATAAGAGTTTATGTTTTCTTATAGATATGTTGATCATGTAATATGGAGAGTAGGTCGTTATATATGGTATTGATATATTTTATTAGATGCTATTTTTGGTAGTACTGAGTTATATGATAGTTGTTTTTTGCTTATTTGAGTAGTACTTGTTTGTTTGTTTATTTGGTTTGTTTATTTATTCTTGTTTATGTAAATAAGATGTTGATCTGTTAATTGTAAGTTGTGTTACTATTTTGGATCTATTGTGTTTTGATGACTACTATTATATGTAAGTGTAGAGTGTAAACACATAAACAAGGTGTTGATTTTTGGATTGTAAGCTGTGTTATTATTTTTAGATTTATTATTATTGTTGATAACTTCTATCACATGTAAGTATGAAATATAAATACATAAACAAAGTGTTGATCTGTTAATTGTAAGCTGTGTTACTATTTTTAGATCCGTTGTGTTATTGATAACTAATATCATGTGTAAATATGAAGTGAAAACATGTAAACAGGTTGTTTATTAGACACATAAATAGATTGTTGTTCAAACTGACAAATGTGACATGTTCACATTATGTGATCTAAAAAATGGAGTGTTATTGTGTTGTTTATGTCACTCTCTACTGTTGAGTAATTGAGACTTGGACATCCTCCTAAGTGTTATAGGCTCTGAGCTTTAGCTAATTTATTGGCTGAAGTTATTGCCTATAGTGCTTCTCTTAGTGTCAAAAAAGGTATTAACCTGTACATGGCCTGGTTGAAAGCTTTATGAAGTTGAGGTTGAGCCTTTAAGAGCTTACTGTAAATCAGTTTTCTTGAGATTTTCTTTCCTCTATAAAGAAAAACTATACTGTGATAGTTTTTTCTCTAATACTTACCCTGTAATTGTTATTACAAAGAAGTATAATAGTTTTGAAGCTTGGTGACAAGCTATTGTTGTTTTTAGACTATGTGTTTCTTAGATATTGGAGGCTGGCTTCTTGGTTTTCTAAAAATATTACCAAAAAAGAATTTTTTTTAGAAAACTGGGGATCAGCGGAAAGAGTTTTTTAAAATAATAGTCTTATTCTAGCTATATATTCTTGTGTAAGTAGGATGAAGTATTTTTCTATAAGTCTTGTCTTGTTAAGTTTACAAATGAAAGAGTGCAAGTCTTTCTTTTTTGCTTCCTGCAGATTGTGCAAATAGGGATTTTATATAGTTGCAGTTTCCTTTTGTTCAGGTTGTTCATTGTAAAATGTTCATTGAGTC
The DNA here is from genome assembly GCA_910592055.1 of Acaulospora colombiana. NCBI lineage: Eukaryota > Fungi > Glomeromycota > Glomeromycetes > Diversisporales > Acaulosporaceae > Acaulospora > Acaulospora colombiana. The sequence continues at coordinate 2,746 of CAJVPT010002690.1, forward strand.
ATATCTTTAGATGAAATGTTCTGTTATTGTGATTCTTTGAATCTATTTGCATTGTTGTAATTTTTGATGACATTATTGTTTGCATAGTCATATTCCAGCCAATTTTTTTAGCTTTGAAACTATTTAATCAATCCTAAGTGTGTTTCAGGATTCTCTACTTGCTTGCCTATTTTATCTTAAGCAAAGTCTTCCAAATTGTCTTAAAGGGAAGATCTGTGAAGGATTGGTTCTATTTAAGTATTGTCATGTCACTTTTTATATTTAGCTCTTGGATCTTGATTATGTCTTTGTAATTGTCTATTGGTGTTATTTCTGTGAGTTTATTTGTTTATTCATTTCTGTAATTTTCTGAGTAACCTTTTATTTTGATCCAGTTGACTTGTATGTCTTGTGTTATTATAATTTTACATATTGCATTGATCAAACTCCTGTTTGTTCTTTCTTGTTTCTGATTTTTTTGTCTTTTCATAAGTACCCTATTTATTGCATTAATTGCACTTTGACTGTCTGTGAGAATGTTCACTTTCTTGTATGCACTTATTATGCAGATTACTATTAGTATTACTGTAATCTCTACTCTCGTAAAAGATGGGATGTCTTGTGTTTTAGCTTGAAATATCATGACTTCTATATCTACTTTTGTTATGGCTATCCATCCAATTTTCATTCTGCTGTCCTGAAAGCATCTTGTATATAAGCCATCTATATATACTTGTAGATTGTTATATGAAATGAGTTCTTGTGCTATTTGTTGAAGTTTGAGAAGTATTCTAGTTAGTTCTTAAGTTTCTTAAGGATTAAGACCTTTATGTTTAATAGCATGTTAATATGTATAATTGGGAGGATTATATCTAGAAGATGTGTGTTGATTTCTCTTAAGATAAGCTCAATATCTCGTAGAGAGCATTGTAGTCTATTGATGAAGGGTTTTCTTGTATCAGTTTCTTATTGACTGGATATATATCCCTTTGTACTTTTTTGGATGTTTATGTTAATTGACTTCATTATGAGTTGAAACATTATACATTATTATTGATCTTTGTAATCTTTCCTGAGCTCTGGATTATTAAAGGAGTAGCCTTTGTACTTGAATATTGGGGATGTCTGTTCTTTCCAGATCATATAACTGGCTATTATGTATTGATTATCTCTAACTTTCTTCTTTTTTGTTGTTAACCATTTAATTGTCTGTAATTGTTGGAAGGGTAGTACTGGTATGTTGGTTCAGAATCTGTTCATTATAGATTTACTGTTGCTATCATTTTCTATGAGTACTATTCTTCTCTAATACTCTATCCTTATTGCATCCTTGCCAGATGTGATATCTTTCAGTTCCTTAAACCAGAGTGGGGTTCTACCTTGCTTTTTTAGCCTAGTTTTTATCTGTTGCAATGACAGGTTGTTTGTTTTATCATCATTAAATAACTGGTCATAAAATAGAATTTCTTTAAGCTTGATGGAGTTCCTGTATTTATTATATCATTCCTTAGACATCATTTCTTTGATTGCTTTGCCTTTATTTCTGACTGGTTTTGCAAACCATGTGTGTTCTGCTGGAGTGATTGTAATTCCTTGAAGCTTTAGCATGTTGAGGATCTCATTTATCAGGTTTTTTTTTTTCTTGGTTCAGAAGAACAGTTTATTTGTCAGGATCGATATGTTGAACCAATATTTATTCTGAAGATGTTGTAGTCTAAACTGCATTGTTATATACTTAAGTTGTAACTGTTTAATCTATTGTAGAGATTCTTTCTATATATAGAATTTGTCTATTTCATAAGTTAAATAGTTTTTAACCAAAGTCTGCATAAATGATACAGTTTAGTATTGTTATTGATAATCTGATCTTGTGCTTAAAGACTTTATTGATTTTGCTGCTTAGCTTATCACACTCTTTTTCTGAAAGGACCAGACCATTTAGCAGATATTCTAGTGCTGAAAAAAGAATATGATTGATGATATATCAAGTCTATTAATTAATTATCTTTTTTTATACTAATATTCTGATAGTGGTATCAACTTTCCTTCTAATAATATCCTTTTGATGCATTTCTTTCCCATTTTCTGATATCTATACTCCTTGAATTCTGATTTCTTTACTGTGTTGTAATGGGATAATCTATATTCCATTTAACTGGACACTCATTTACCTATTCTCTTTACTTACATTGACACAGATCAGTGATAATTTTTCACTATTGACTTGTATGTTACTTATTTTTATGAACTCTTCTATCTTGTTCAAAATGGTTTTCATATTGACTTGACTGTTCACGAATCATATTGTGTCATTCATGTAAGCTATTGCAGTGATTCTGATTTTTTTTATTGTTTTATTGACTATTTTCCCTTTTTTTGATGGTATCAGAGCTAATAGAATCTTGTTTTCATTATTTAACCTATGTATTTATCTTTGATCTCTTGTAACAAAGGGTTGTAAAAAATTTTCTATAAGAGTGAGAAATAATGTTCCTTTGATCGATTCCATTATATATGGTATATTCTTTTGTCAAATTGTGTGCTGTAATTACTCTGTTTTTCCTGTTTATTGATAAGTTGTTCAAGATACTTATTATTCTTTCTGGTATATGAATTCTTTTGAGGGCCCAAGTTAACATGTTTTTGTTAATGGAGTCATATACTTTGTTGATATCTTGAATAAATATCCAGGCTTCTTTTTTGAATTCTTTGGCTTCCTCCATCACATTGTTGAGAATGTGTATCAGTTCTTGTATGCTTCTTCCAGGTAAGCCTACCCAGTTGTTGTTATAGAGTATCTTGTGTTTGATACATGTTTCAGCAGTACTTTCTATTAGAATGCTTATAAAGATCTTTCTGATTATTTCTAGTAGTGTGATTAAACATGTTATATTAATGTTTCCTATCCAGTCTTTGGGTTTGGATATGAAGTATATATTATCTTTCTTCCAGTCATTAGGGACCTCTCCTATCTTTAACACTTTGTTAAACAATATCTCCAGTAACTGTAGTCCATCCTTTTCTAAATTTTTAAGCGTAATATAGAGGATTTCTAATGGCCCAGGAGCACTTATTCTCTTTGCTTTGTGTATTGCATTTTCTATATCTAATATATTAATTAGTTGCAATGTATTGTTGAACCAATCACTCTTGATACTTACCTTGAGCTCATACTGTTGTTTCCAATGTAATAGGTTTTTGATGTTTGTTATTTATCTTAGTCTTATCCATTCTTCGAAGTGTTTTCTAATATTGAATTTTATGGTTTTGGATTTGTTATTATTATGACCTTATCCTTTTCTTTTTGTTTTATCAATTTTTGAATGTTAATTGTTCTTGGTTGATGGTTCAGAATACTATTAATCATTTTTATGGGATGTTTTTCCAGATACTTGTATCTATTTGTGATATGGTTAAAATTTTTTCTCCCTTTCTCTTGTTCAATCATGATCATAGTTATTGTTTGCTTTGTTTTCTATATTTCTCTAGTCTCAGTCAGCTACTTATGTAGTTTTTCTTTACTCTATGTTGAATCCTTTCAGAAGAGAGGAGTATAGTCAGTATGACAGTTGATGTATTAATTATTTTAACCTTTTCCTCTATTATTCTACCTATTGTTTATATTCTGGACTCAGGGTTTATGAACCACATTTGACATTTTCTATATATACAGTCAAGCTTGAGTTGCTTCTACATAAGATTCTTATATTTAGACTTGTGGATTGTTGTGATGTTTCTATTATATCATCTTTTTTTTAGTGTTGCCTTTGCCACAGCTATTATTGATTTCTTAAAGTGTTACCATATTTTCTTAATCAATTTTGGATCTGTATTTAGGAATTTTCTTGCATTCTTGTCCATCCACTTTTTGAATTTGTTCTACTGCTTTGGGCTGAAATTTGTATAGTCAATCTTATTTTGTCTGCTATTTTTTCTATTTATTAATTTGGCTCATAAAGCATGTGACATATTGAGCTGAAGTATTATAAGCTTGTAATTACTTATAATCATTATTTCTAGCAAGTAATGTTCTGTACTAATGATGTGGGGATGTAGAAGATTTACCACTCAAATATAGTCTAGTCTACTTCCATAGTTTGATTTGGATCTGTAGTATATATAGCTTCTTCTAAATAGGTAAACTTGTCTGAATGTATCTATAAAATCAAAAGCCTCCAGTGTATTGATGATGTGTCTTGATTTGTTTTTATTGATTTTCGCAGTTGTTCGGTCTAGATGCATGTCTGCTATTTTGTTCAGGTCATCCATTACTATAATTATCATATTCATGTGTTTGATTTCACCAATCTTGATCTTAATCTATTGTTGCAATTTTACTCTCTCCTGTTTCTTTATTTTATTTATCAAGTTGTATACTATTATGATTCTGTATTTAATTTTTCTAATAAAGATCATGTTAATTAACAAGCCTCAGTTAATACATTCCTCTGTATTGTAAACATGTGTTACCTATCTTCTTTCTATTAATATGCTTACTTTTATTCTATATGTTTGTTGAGCTGGTTTAGTTGACCAGATTTGGTACCTTCTCTCTTCATCATGTCATTTTTAATTCTCTGGTAGCCAGGTTTCTGTGATTCTCAAAATATCCATTTGTTTCTCTTGACAATATTCTAATAGTACTAGTTTATCAACTTCTGTATTAATTCCCTGAAATTAATTGTTTTTATCTTCTAAATTTTCTATCTTGTGTTTGTTTTTACTTCTTCATATATTGTCTTATTGCAACATTTCCTTCTTCATATTTCTTAATCATAGTTGTTTTGAAGATCTTGGAAGAATAGTTCTAATGCTTCTGACAAATTAATTGATGAGTCAAGACATTCTATCATCTTTTTCATAGTGGACTCAATTATGGATTCTATCTGATTAATTCATCTATTTATTGCTTCTTTCTATTGTATGATGTTGATTCTTTTTGGCAATGAAGTCCCGAAGTCTGTACTTGTGAATGGTGATCCAATTTCTGTGGAAGTGTCTATAATTGATAACCCTTTTGCTTTGATATGGAGGCCTGCCTCAATTACTGTTACTCTTTTATCGAGTATATAAACCTGATGTTTAATGGCTTTTATATCTATTTATAGTTATTTGAGGATATCTAATACATTATCCATTTGCATTGGTGTGTAAGAGAGTCCTTTGATGATACTAATATATATGTATCCTGAGCTATTTGTATTAGTGATAGTGGGTCACTAGCTCTGCATTAGAGAGGAAAATCCTTGTTACTGTCATGTTACTAATCTGAGTTGTTCAAATCTATTCATTATGTCGTTATGTGTTGGGATTTTTTTTGTTGTGGTATATGAACTGATATTGTGCTCATATACCTTGTAGTTGGAGCAAAGTCTTATTGATCTTGATATCCAGATCAATTTGATATTTTCAATTTGTAAGATGGTGTTCCTTGCTTTGTTCAGGTTTTGTGTATCCTTAAAGTATAGAATTATGAACTGTTTATTTTGATTGAAGTGGTTCAAGGGAAGTAACATGCCTGGACATTTGTCTGGTTTATTACTTCTTGAATTTCTTGATGAAGATTCCTTGCAGAAGATTGGCTATTGTGGCACTATACTGATTTCTTTTTTCTTTCGTAATATAGATTTTGACAGTTGAAAATATACATATACAGAAGTTATTCTTGTATAGGACCCACTTTTGGGCTTGTGCTTCATATGCTTCTATTGAGTTGAATTGTACAGTTCCAGATTGGACGACCCCTACTGGTTGCAGTATAATGTGTTCTATTGTTGATTCATCATTGAATAAACTGGCAATATTCTTTTTTGTGTAGCTATTAGGGATGTCTTAGATTCAAATAAAATGTGTCTTTCTTTTTATAGTACTGATCAGTGAAGCTAGTCTCAGTTTGACAGTTTCATTATCAGTGAATCTTGCATGTAGTTAGAGCCTTATAATAGTTATTAAAGATGGCTGTGATTTTTGGTGCTTCTGCAGCTTCTCTATATATACGTGTTTCAAGGATTCCAAGTGTTCCCAAACATTTCTAATATGTTGTAGTTTTTTTGGAAGTGAGTTTCCAGGTATTTCTTCTGGGCTAAACAGAACTTTGCCTGGTTGGAGTGTGTTTTATCTTGCATTGTTTGCTCTTTTTCCTTAATTCTTACATAACTGTTCACCCTTCTCATCATAATGCTATTTAGACCATTGTTATTGAGCTCTTTTTTACCTTTATATTTAGTTATTGTAGAAGCAATTGTGGTTGAAGAGGTTAGTCTAGAGATTTTCATTGTTTCTTCCTTTTCAGGAACTTCTTTCGTAATACTCGGCTACTGTTTCACTGGCTTGTTTGCAATCATGTCTTCGAGTTTCATTATTTCTTGCTATTCTGAATAGTCTTGGCATTCTTTCAGTCTGTTAGAGTCTCTGAGTTGTTCTGAACATGTTGTTGATTTTTTTGGCGAGTGACATAGGGTTAAACTTGTTTGTGAGTTTTATCTTAAGGAGTGGTTTTGAGATTTTGTCACTATCTGTAATAATTCTTTCTCTAGTATAGTTAACTATATTGTTTTTCTTTCTTAGTCTTAATGCCATATTAATTGTTATAGCTCTTTGTAAGTGTAAGTTTTTCTCTTGTAAACTTTGAGTTGTTACCATAAAAGAAAATTTTCAAAGATTTTAATATGAATCAAGTTTCTCTTAATATCTTATTAATCAATTTGTTTCATTTTTCTATATATAACTTTCTTGAGAAAGTTGTGTGATATTCAATATATTTTATATTCCATAATAATCTAAATTCTTATAGAATAATATGTTGTTTATGTACTTTGTTCAGACTTCTTTGCTTTTAAAATATATTATCATAAAGTTATATTTTTTTAAGATATGAGAAACTTTTGATATATAACAGGCTTTGACTTTTGTTTCTACCACTTCTCTGGCAACTATATTTGAATATGTTTTATTTGTTATAAAAAATCTCATTGAGTAAGTATTTTATTGTATTATAATATCAGTAATATTATTGTTTAATAGTTCTATTTTAATAAAGATTATTTTTAACATTTCTATTCTTATTTAAATCATCCATATATTTTTCAGATTAGTATTAATGTATTTATATTTTTTGATATTTGCTCTTATTTTAATTTTGCTTTTTTAATAGTTATATATATATGTAAGCTTTTGATTTTACCATATCTTTGAAAATACTCTTTTAGCTAAAATTGGTTTGTTTTTATCAATATCTATCAAATTAATATAAAGTATTTCTTTTTTTTTTTTTTTAACCTGCAGTTAGGTAGTATGGCATGTCTTTATTATATATATTTATAAATTATTATAACTTTCACATACTAACTCACTCATTGTTAAAAAATATTTCTCTAAATGCAACTTAGGAAATGATATTTTATTCCTTTACTAATTTGAATAACTCATCTAATTAATAAAATTATTGTCTACAGATCATTACTGTAGATCATTCTAAGTTCTGTCTACAGTTAAAAACCAAACCATTTGATTCCATGACAAACTCAATTCTTAATAATCATTGTATACCTCTTTTCTTTTTTTTCTTTAATACTTTTTAGATTCAGATTCTTCAGAGATAATGGTGCTGCTTCTTGATCCTATCCAGTTTGTATATTAAATCTGTGCTTGTGTTTTTTATTTCTTTTATCTTTTACAGTAATCTTCTGCTTCTTTTTCCATTCTATAACTTTGACACAACAATTATTCCAGATCTTCTTTTTGAAGTTTACTCACATTTTTTGGCAAAACTTGTCAATTATACTCTATATAGTTGCAAGTGGAATCTTAAGTTGCTCTTTAAGATATTTCTTCAAAGAAATGGTCTTATTTTCTTCCATGTATTCACAAATAATATTGAAAAGACCCTTGTCAGATTTCTGAATCTCTTTCAACTATTTGTCTATTCAGTTGTTTATTTTAGATTGGACTTCTTCTTTATCTTTAGCTTCTTTGCTAATGTATATATGAATCTTTTTATTTGCTTTTTGCCATATGTCTTCCCTAGTTTCTCTAGTAGCTAGGTATTCAAAGAGATGTTCTAATATCTCTTCTTGAAGTTCATATACTGAACAAGTGGTTATAGTATACATATCTGGTTTTCTTTTCTTAAGTATCTATAGGACTGGAAATTCATTGTGGGTTAGATTATTTACTAAGCTTTTGTCTTTATTGATCTTGAAAGAAGTATTGAAAGTATTGGTTAGATTGAATTTATTCCAAAAGGTTAATCAATCTATAACTTTATTGTTTTGGATCCAAAGATCTTGAATCCTTTTTTGTGTTATCCAATCTAATCCAATTTTTTTCTTATTGAATGTTTTGATAAAATCTTTGATACCAATCTCTATTATATATTCTTTCTATATGGCTATTATAAGGACTTTTCTTAGCTCTGATAGCTGATACCAAGTTATTGGATTCTCCCATCTAGCTTGTTTAGCAAGTAAATCTACTTGATTGTTAAATCTGTTGGTTTTATGAGCTTTGATCTTCAAGATTTTTAAATTTAGATCTTTCTTCTTCACCAGGTCTTTGATTTTATTTCACAGCAACCAGTTGATAATCTTTGTCCATTTTCTTGTTGATGTCTCAGTTTGTGAGCAAATGGATTTCTATACTTTAACTGCTATGTTGCAATCAGTGTGAATCATAACAGTTACATTTTGAGGGGCAGTATATAGTGTAATAAGAATAGCTAATATTTCAGCTCTGATTACAGATGGACAAGTGAAAACTTCTGCTGAGAATTGTTTAATCATTTTGTCATTCTCTATTAAGATTCAAGCTAAACTCATCTCAAGTTCACAATCTATCATCCCTTTTTTATAGGAGCCATTAATGTAAAAAATAAGCTGATTAACCATATTTCTTTTGTTATATTTCAAAATACTTATAAGTTCATCTTTATGTTTTTCTATTTATATGGCTTGTTCTATTAATATAATGTCTCAGTCTTCTACTTGAATCTCTACTTTTGCAAATCTAATGGTTGGTAGAGTTACTGTTTGAAAATATACTATATATTTATCTGTCAGTCTTTAGGATTTCCTGACAAAAGGATCTGTTTTATTTTTCTCAAATTGTTATGTTTATTTAGTTGTGAAAGAAGATGAACTTGTGATGAAACTACTTTTATTGACTGTGCTGTTCTATTGGGTTGGAAATAGGTATAATTACTAGTAGAGTTATATACTAGCTAATTTTTTTTATTTTTTATTTTTTTGACAGGCTCATGTCTAACTTTATTGAATCCCAAATTACAAGTTTATATTGCATAAAGCATGAATACATGAATGTGTATTCGGGAAAGATAAAGATAATAATAAGCTAAAATTATTCTAAATCTACTTCGAGACTTATTGCCCTTTCTTTTTCCAAAGAAAACCCAACATCTCTAGAGCATACTGGTATTATAAATGAAAATAAAAGAAATAAAAGAAAAATTTGACAGTCATGTGAAATGTGTTGGTCCTGTTTCTTGGCATATGTCTATCTTGTTCAAATTCCCTCATAAAAAGGTCTGGGGGAAAACTTCTACTGAGTTTTTACGAAGATAAGGTGAAAACCAAAGAGGAGACTATATAGTTTTAAGGCTTATGGGAAGAAAGTAGCTAGGAAGATCCAGGTGGTATATTGATGTTTACATGATTGACTTGAAAGTCTCTCAGTATATTATCAATTAAATCTATTTCTATTTAAATATGAATATACTTACCCATTTGTGTATCTTATTTCAGATTTAGTTTCTTATATGAAGGACAACACCTAACCTTATGATTGATATACCCTGCTAGTGGCCATTGATACTAACAATTAACGAGAATCTTCTAAACATTCCAGCCAGCTTGCAAATCACTGCTAACATTTTTGGACTCGAGTTTCAATTGGTGTAATGGTGTTATATTAACCTTACAGTCTTCCAGCTCAGGATTTTTTGAAGATAGGATAAAAACTTCCTGGGTTACTTTGTGCATAAGATTTACCACTGAGTATTCTTAATGGCTTCATGCTTTTTCTGATTTAGACTTTCCGGGTAGTAGAGATTGGAACCTACTTGATATACAATTAGGATATAGATGACTCTGACTTGAAAAAGATCAATCGAGCATCTTGTGACCTTTACCATGATCAAATGGACCCTTTCTTATATCCAATAATGTGTCAGTACTGTGTCTTATATCTATCCGTATCACCTTATGTGACTTATGGTGGATTCCAGGTTCTTATAGATCTGAGGAAATACATTTAGACATATGAAATAGCCAATAGGAGATTGTTTATCAATCTTGTCTGATGTGTTTCATGTTAGTCAATTAGAATCAATGAGATCTGTGCTACCCAAAATTTCAGGGTCAAGCTAGGGTAGACAAAATTTCCCAGAAAGCCATGAAAAAGGTAGCTCTAAGAGACCACAGACTGATCAAAGGGTGGAAAAAGTGAGTCCTTTGACTAAAACAAAATCTCTGTTATTTTCACTATGACTAAAAGGTAGACAGTACTTCACTGTTGATTCTTTTTCCTTTAGAAACTTTCTTGCCATTGGTAGTAAAAGTGGGAACTGAACTTTGCAGGCCACAAGAGTTCAGTTTGTTCAAAGGAGATTGTAAACAAGAGAGAAATGAAGTGAGGGAGTTCTAAAAGAACTTTTTTTATTGGTTTAAAGAAAGTAGTAAGACTTTATTAGCAAAGAAATATAAAAACTTCTTGCAAATATCTTTTTTGTGTGTGGTCAGAGGATCAGCGAAAAAAGTTATCTGTTTATATATTAACTAATATAATGTGAAATAGAATTTATTGTTTACGAATATTGTCTTTCCCAATATGTCTGCCAGAGTATTAATATAAACTACCAAGTGTGTTTTTCTTTTATCTAGATTTGTTGGGAATGTTTTAATTTGCATATTGTAAACTGTCCATTCAAGTCCATATAAAGAGTTTCATAGGAAATCTTGATTTATTGTCATTTTTTCATGAACTTTTTTGTATCAGGAGGGAACTTGTTCCTTTTATCTACTAAATAGAATTTGAATTGCTCTCCATTTTTTGAGTATTATTGTAGTAGTATTAATAAGCTGATCTAGGAACATGATCTTATACTTGCATAATGATGAAATGGTCTTTTCATATTCTCTTTTATTTTGTAGTATTGATTTGATGGACAGAATACTTCCTTGATAATCAAATATATTCTTTTATCTCTAACTTTGAAAGATAATTTGTATACATTTTATCAGAGCCAGTGTTGCAGCTGTCAAATTTCCTTTAACTAGCTTCTAAGGGTTGATAGGATTTTCCAGAATATTACTAGGCTCTCAACATTTAATTTGTCTTTATTTTAGTTTAATTATGGTATCAATACTGAAGGCATTATTATTATTGAGTTGACAAAAAAGTATGAGTATATGGCTTTCTAGTTATATTTCTCAAATATTCTTGAGACTATATATTTCTTTGTTATGAATACAACTGTTTGAAATTGTTCCACAGACTAAGGCCTTGTTCTTGAATACTTTTCTAAATATAGCTGTAAGCTCATTGCATATATTCTCATTTTGATGTATATATTGCATTCTATATTTTATTCTTGAAATCAAAACTTTATTGATAACATATCAGGTATGTTTTTCTGTCAACTTTTTCTTAGTTATTGCCTAAATTACTGTCCTAATTTCAAATTTTACTAGGTTGATGATATCCTGGTTATTTTGTCTTGATCCTAACCAGATATCCAGAAATCTGACTTGATCCTCCTTATTAATTTCATGAATTATAGTACCCTCTGTTCCAGCTTGAATGGTTTCAAGAACTTGTAAATTCCAGTTAATAGTGAGAAGAATTGACTTTCCTATATTAACCCGAGAGTCATTTGCTATATAAAACTTTTTTGCTTCTTCCAAGATCCTTTTCAGGTCTTTTTTAGATTTGACAATCCAGGTTGTGTTATTCATTTAAACAATTACTACCTGTTTTAAAGAGAGCTTAACTTTTTTCTCAGGTTTGTTAAAAATTGAATGACCATTCTTCTTCCATAGAATAATCTAGATTGTTATTTTTTTGAATCTCATATAACAGTGTATTATAGAAAATTCTTCATAAAAGAAAAGAAATTGTTTCACCTTGATTTATACCATCCCCTGCTACTATTGAATTAGAGAGTCCATTGGGAAGATTAATATTAAAACTTCTATCTTTAAAAAGATCTATTATAAACTTCTTGATAATTGTAGGAATTTGAATCTGATCTATAGTCTTTTCAAGCATATAAAGGGATATTGTATCATATGCTTTGACAATATCTTTAAAGAGAATTCATAGTTCTTTTTTCTTTTTTCTGGCTTCTTTACAGATATTGTTCACCAAATGGATAGGCTCTGCTGTATACTCTTCTTGTAGACTGGCAAAGTTTGAACCTTTTAGAATTTTATATTGCTTGCAGATGGTTGATAATCAGTTGATAAAGATCTTGGTAAAGCATTTTCAGGCTGTTTCTAGAAGAACGATAGGTCTTGTGTTGCTCAAATCATATTTTCAGAGCTTGGGTTTTGAAATAGAATAGATGTTACTACTTTTCTATTTTCTAGGTACCTGATCTATACTTAAGACTTTGTTAAAAAGAAGACATAAAGTTTCTTTTCCAGATATAGTCTATTTTGCTATATGCTGAGTTGTTTGCTCATGTAAAGGTAATATTTCCTTCTTCTTCTCGGAAGTTTTGAATGTCTATATAGTTCCAGTCTTTTAGGAAGTTGAAGAAGCCTATCTCAGCTTTTCTGTATCTTGATGTTGTTTTGTTAATAGATAAAATCGATCCACTATTAAATTAATAACTATATTAAAATCATTCATGATTATAACTTTGAAGTATTTCTTTGTTTATCTAAAATTATATTTTGAAGCAACTGTTGTAGTATCTACTTTTAGTTTTCCCAGATGGCAGATATACTTGATAGATACAAAGTTTGCTTCTTGTTAATAGAAAGTTAGCTCCTATTATGTAACCTTCTATTCTCTTAATTAATTCTATCTTTTTCTTAATATTTCTATTTATAAGAAATCCTACTCTGGATCCTCTGGATTTTTTATTATTACAGTTATACAAGAACTTGTGTGTTTGCTGTAAGTTAAAAGTAAAATCTGTTGTTTCTTCTATTAGCTCAGTTTTACAAATTCCCAGAATATCTATATTAAGTTCTTATATAAGTTTATTTAGTCTTTGTTGATCAAAACTAGTATTGATATCTCTAATATTATGTGTTCCAATTGTAATAGTATTGTTTAATATGGAGTTGTCTATGGTATAGTTATTATATAATATTTATTCTTTATCTATTTTTTCAATAGTATTCTTTTTGATTGTGTTGATAAAGTTGTCAAATAGCATGATATGTGTTGTATTGGGGAGGTTATATTAATATCTGCTATTGTCTTAGTGATTGTACCTTTTTTACTAGATAAGTTTGATTCCTCTTGTGGGTTAGATTCTCTTCCAATATGTCTTGATTGGACTGGTGCTACTTTCAAGAGTGGTTGTACCATCACCTTCCTCTTACTTTATTTTGATACCTGTTTTTTCCGCAATTAAATTTATTCTATTGTTCAATCACTTGAGATTGTTCAGAATCTGATAAATTGGATCTTGATTGCTTTTACTTTTAAGATAGGGGCTTTCAAATCTATTACATATTCTTTGTCTATTGTGATAATTAATAGGTTCTCTATTACTACCAGTAGCAAAGCATTTAAGTGTCTCTATTTTGCTGGTAATGAGTTTATTACCTTGGAGATTGTTTCTTATTTTCCTTCTATCCAGGTATATCCTTTCCTTAATCTCAATTTCTGATTCATCCTCCAGTGTTGTGTACCAATTAGGCCTTATATTGTTTCTAATATCAGTTTAACCCATTTTTATACCATTAGTTTGTTATTTATTTAACTATATAGATTTAGTATTTTATTCTTTAGCTTCATTGAAATCCTGTCTTTCTTGAGAACACTTTTGTTCTTGTTTAAAGTATTCTTTTGCATTTCATGTAAGTTTATGACTATGAATACAAATGTGATATTTTAAGGCATTGTTGAAATCTTATGCTATTGAGAAGCAAATTACAGTATAGTCTCTTCATTTGAGTATATGAGAATTTCTAGAAATGTAGCATGCTCTAGCCTTAATATATTTAACTGCTCTTACAATTAGTTTAGTGGTATTATTATATACTTTATATGTC
>CAJVPT010002691.1:0-16970 GCA_910592055.1 Acaulospora colombiana
TTTGAGCATCTGTTCTTTGAGCTCAATAGCCAATTTCTGGTTACCTATCCAGATCCCTAAAAATCTTGTCTGTTCAGCTCTATCTAATTCTCTAACTACTTCTCTATCAACCCCTGCTTTGACCTCTTCTAGATATTGGTTGAGATTATTAATGGTAATTAATACTGATTTGCTACTATTAATATGTGAATCATTTGCCTTGTAAAAGATTCTTGCTTCTTCTAGAATCTATCCATGTTGTATCATCTATGAATGCGATTGCTGCATGCCTTGACTCTAGCTTTTTTTCAGTGTTTTCCTTTAAATACGGATTCCAAGTTACTATATTTTATAGCCTTTTGTTTCATTATTCTGAATCTTATACAATAAAGGGTCATAGAATATCCTCCACATTAGTGATGAGATAGTTTCTCCTTAATCAATCCCATCTCCTGCTGTGATTACTTCAGTTAGATCTTTCTCGAATATAACCCTAAATTCTCAATTTTGAAATAAACTTATTATGATTTGAATAAAGCCTTCTGGTATCTTGATTCTATTAATCGCCTTAATTAACATATTCAGGCTAATAGTATCATATGCTTTTGCTATGTCTTGGAAAAGTATTCATAACTCTTTTTTATTTTCTCTTGCCTCCTCACAAATATTATTGAGAATTTGAATTGGTTCTGCTGTACTTTCTCCTAATAATCTTGCATAATTAGGTCCTCTTAGGATATTATTGATCTTGCAGATATTTTCCAATCTGTTTGTAAGGATTTTGGTGAAGCATTTTTGAGTGACCTCCAGCAATACTATTGGTCTGATATTGAGGAGTTCATATCCCCATGGTTTTGGCTTTGCTATGGGGTATATATGACTTTGCTTTTATCCTATTGGAGTAATTTCCCACCTTAGAAAGCAGTTAAGCATCTTTTTAAGATATTCCTTTCCTTCTTGACCCAGTCTTTTTAGCATTTTGTAACTAATTTGTAATCTCCCTAAGGCTTTGTTATGGGGAAGTCCTTGAAGTGTTTCATGTAGTTCTTCTTGGGAGATTGGCTTCAGTAGATCTTTATACTACCTTTTATTAATATAGTCTTTAGGATTGTATTCTTCTTTTCAATCTTCTGTAAGGCTGTCAAAATTGATATTTCATTTTTTGAATGTCTCATGATAATATCTTCTTATTTCTCTTTCGATTTCTTCCTTCTTAGTAGTTATATATTCCTTTTCTTCATTTTTGACCTTGATCCTATCCAATGTTATTTTGACTTGCTTTCTGTCAATCAAAGAGTTTACCATTCTCCTTTGATTGCTACGTAGATCATCACATCTCTGTTCCAAGGCTCTTTTGATAGCATTCCTTATTTTTTTTGCCTCTGTATTCTGACAAGCAAGTTTTAGGCCTTCTATTGCATCTTGTATATCCTTTTTTAATAATTTCCATGAAATTTGAGAAATACTACATTGGATAAAATAGTTTTCAATCTGGTGATTAGGACTGAAGGTAGTGTTGTGTTTCCTAATTGCTATGTTAAGGGCTTGCAATTTGATTGGATCATGTGTACTTTCTGTCTTCTTAAAGAGTGTGAATAGTTGAAGGGCCCTTCGATACTTGATGAATTCTGGTCCATGCTTATAATGTTTGACTTGGGAAGTAACTAACTTTTTGATCTTAAGTTTGTTATATGCTGCCATGCATATTTGTTCTTCAAATGGTTTCCAGATCTTGTTTGCTTAAGCTTCTCTTTCACCATTTTCAGGTTCTTCTTTAAGCAGTGGATCCATTGTCGTTCTGAGTTTATGATTTAGGCTTTTATTGAATACCTTTCACTACTCAGGTGTTGATCCCTTTATATCAATTCTTTGTTCACTTTTTGTGGAAAACTTGTTTTGGATACCTCTTGTAAAGAGGTTGGCATTATGCATTGTTAGAACAAGCATAGTATGATCACTTCCTATTGTTTTCTTCATACTTTGATTGTCGAATCTGAGTATTGTATAGTTTGTAAGACTTTACGATATCCATATATAGTCAATCTGACTACTGCTAGTAGCGTCTCATCTTGTTGAAGTCTTATCTTTTCCTTCCTATATAGCCTGTATATCAAGAAAGGACCATTTATCTAAAAAGTTGAATAGCAGAATTTTTGGGTATCAAGATGGTTTAAATTTAGCTCTAGATGTTGATGCCCTGTCTTCTGCAGATAGGGATCTCAATTTTTATCCAAATCCGAATGATCTGTGGATTTAATCCAAATGAATCATATCGGATTTTAGATTTTTTGATCCATTTGTATACAAATTGAATACGGATTTCAAATTTTGAAATCTGATCCGATTGGATTCTAAATTTTGTATCTGATCGGATTTCAAGTTTTAAAACCTAGCCAGGCTAAATAAAAATCAGCAGTTTAAATTTAGCTATTTAAGGTAATTAAAAAAAACCCCTCTGGTTTTTTTTTTTATATTCCTTTAACATCTTTACATATTTATTTAAAATTTTATGATATTTTTCTTCTTGCAACATTACTGGTATTATTTATATCAAAATAAAATAGAATATGACAATTCTTTTGACGATTCTAATGAAATAAATAATAGAAGTTTCAGTTTAGATAACTATGAATTGAGCAATACTAGTAATGTTGCAACAAGTAGTTTTTTGGAGATATCATCGAGAAATAAAATAAATTATAGAAGTAAAGTGTGGAGCCATTTTACAAAGGATTCCGATTTCAATGAAAGTAAAAAAGTTTTCTGCAATTATTGCAGCACCAAATATACCTATAGTGGAGGCAGCACCTTTAATCTTTTCAAACACTTGGAAAAAACCACCCAATAAAAACAAATTAAACTTACTGTTTTTAGCTGTATAGCATGAGCCACCCTTTCATATGTTGAATTCCAGCATGTTTTTACATCCAAAATTAGTTTCAAAGCTTCCATTCCTAGGGACTTGCAAGCTGTATTTAATTTTTCACATCACTGAGGTGATGATCGTATTTTTACGATAAGCCTATGCAACTATATACATAAGTTAGCTACAGATATAAAAAAAATAACCTATCTATAAAAAGTTTACCTTCTGTAATTTATTTGCAAGTATATTCAAGGCTTTTTGAACCCTGATATTAATGCAGTATGCAAGACATCAAAAATGGTTCTCTTCTACATCAAAAGAAATTGCTTGCAAATTTTTCCATTCTCCCAGTGATTTAATAAATAACAAGTTATTTGATGCATTGTCGGTTATTATTCCCATTATCTTTAAAAAAATATACATATATATATATATTATAACATGTAACTGCAATATATTAATATAAAATAAATTTACCTTCTTTTGTAACATATACTTTTCTATGCACGATACAAAACTTTCTTCGATATTTTCACCTGTATGCATGCCCCAGATTTGTACAAAATCCAATATTATATTATGCATTTTCCAATTACTATTAATAAAATATGCAGTTATCGCTAGAAATGCCTTCATCGAAGTTGATGTCAAAATATTGAGGGTGAATGAAATATGGCTCTTCACTTCTTGCAAAATTTTTTTAATTTTTTCTTGTCCAACCAAGTACGAATCCATTATATATGTTTTAACAGTTGCAGCAGCTGGTATTTTAGTTTTTTGTGAAATTGATTGGATAAATGTACGAAATGCTGGCTCCTCTACGATCGTAAAAGGGTGTTGGTTTATAACAATCCATCAGATGAGATTTTGTTTTATTTTTTCAGGTTCATGTATCCACTATATAAAAAATAAATTTAGTATAGTTTTAAATTTAATAAATATATTTATACTGACCACTGTAGTATTAAAAAAATTTCCGATTAAAGGTTTATCGGAAGTTGGATTTATTTTTATCAGTTGTTTTTTTCTAAGTATTTGAAAAGATTAGAGGTGCTGCCTCCACTACAGGTATATTTGGTGCTACAATAATTGCAAGAAACTTTTTTACTTTCATTGAAATCGGAATCCTTTGTAAAATGGTTCCACATTTTACTTCTGTAATTTATTTTATTGTTCAATGATACCTCCAAAAAACTACTTATTGCAATATTACTAGTATTGCTCAATTCATAGTTATCTAAACTGAAACTTCCATCATTTATTTTATTGGAATCATCGAAAGAACTGTTGTATTCTATTTTATTTTGATATAAATAATACCAGTAATGTTGCAAGAAGAAAAATATTGTAAAAAATATCACAAAATTTTAAAGAAACATATAAAGGTATTAAAGAAATATAAAAAAAAAATCAAGGGGATTTTTTTTTAATTACCTTAAATAGTTACATTTAAATATAACTAAACTATCAATTTTTATTTGAACCTGGCTAGGTTTTAAAACTTTAAATCTGATCGGATACAAAATTTAGAATCTGATCAAATCAGATTTCAAAATTTGAAATCTGTATCCAATTTGTATACAAATGGATCAAAAAATTTAAAATCTGATCTGATCTGTTCAGATCAAATCCATGGATCATTCAGATTCGGATAAAAATTGTGATCCCTAGTAACAATAATATAACACTAGTATCGAAATATATTCAAACACTTTTTATATAACAGGAATATTGCATGAACTTAAAATTAAGGTCATTCAAATTATTTTTTTCTTTTCATTTTTAGCAGTTGAATCGAGCTTTATTCCTTGCCATAATTGTATCAATTCATCAACAATTGGAAAAAGATAATAGTTTATTTGATGTAAACTTGGTTCACTAAAACCTGATAATATGCCAATAATTAACATATTTTCATATTTAAATCATATTTTATATAGTAAATTTGTAATAGCTGTATATATACAGTAACTCCAGTACTGTGTACTTTATTATCAAATAGTTGAAACCAATTAATATTTAGTATCAATCCCAAATGTGAATTAGCTGTCTCTTTATTAAAAAATAATTTTGAGTTTTTATTTTTAAAAGTTTTTTAAATATCACTATCATATATATCACATAAAAGTTTGTCAATGCTTAATTGATTTACCCAATACTGAAGATTAAATTCAAAATTCAGATTTTGATATATTTGTGACAATTGATATCGAATAGTAAAATATGAAAAAACTAAATTAGGCTAATTAATTACATTTCCGTTTAATAATTTTGATTATGTAGATAGTGGAGAATCACAAGTTTTTCTTCGTTTTATTGTCAAATTAAAAAATTTAATATGAATACACTTTATGACTAATGGCTGATTGTTTTTTTAAAAACAAAGAATATCATTTTGTCTATACAATTTGTGGTATCTTTAATATGCCACACAACTAATAAACTGATTGAATATCCAAGTTTATTGTTGACAATATACAAAGATTCACAAAAGAGCTTAAATTCTTCACCACCAATTTTAATTAATATCAATTTATAAATTTTAACAATGTATCTGTTATACTATTCAATAAATTAAATCGAATTCTATAGTTTATAATCTATAACAAAATCCAAATAAAATAACTATCAAAAAATTTGCTAGAATTTGATAAAAATTCATATTTGATATCAAATAATCTTCAAATATATTATCAATTTCTTCATTATTATTAACTTCAGATTTATTATTTTCAGAACTTGTATTATTCAATCTTGAATTTTGTTGATGTTGCTTAATAATATAATTTGATTTGATGAAATATTTCATATTCTGTACTGAAATATAAATTCTTTATTTGTCAAATATTTAACTTTTGTTTCTTGATATCTATGGAAAAATTCTGTTCATGGGTTAACAAGTAATCCATTGCATTTACTACAGTTGCAAGTAATTTTTACTTTTTTGGAATTTTTTTTAAACTTTCATTTAATAAAGTTGAAATTGAATGTTTTCTTGATATTTTTAAAATTGGTAAATAGTAATATAAAGTGGCAAAGTTGTAATTGATATATTAAATAGCTTTGAATTGTAATATAATACAAGCATAATATAATGAATAATATATAATATAATATAATATATAACTTCAAATTATAATATAATATAATAAATAATAGTATAATATTGTATATAGCTTTGAATTGTATTAAAATAATATAAATAATATTATTTAAATATCTCTTTAATTTAATATTTTTTTTTAATATCTGAAATGTTTGAACAAAAAAAATCAACTGGATACATTTTTTACAAAGAATAGTCATTTTCACCTTTGCAACCTTCACAATGTTTACTGTTATCACAAATTTCCTTCATATTAATTGCATCAGAAGTGGCAATAGTTTGTTTAATAATACCTGATACCAAATCTTCAATCCCTACTATAACTATCGAATTGCTTAGGAAAAGGTCATCTATTTTATTATCTGAAATATTGATATCTGAAGTTGTATAAATATCAACACTGAAAGTTAAATTGCCATCCAAAACTCAAACCAGGAAGAATATTGAAAAAGATTAGAATTAAATTATTATTGAATTATTACAATTTATCTTTATTAATCAAATGATTTATTTGAAAAATGAAAAATTACATGTATAGATCAAAATACTAAAAAGAAAAAATATTAAATTTGTAAACAATTAGATCTAATGGAATATATTAACAAGTTTTCCAAAAAATTAGAATAACAAAACAATAAAATAGAAGATTTAAAAAAGAAAATTAATTGGCTCAAATCTGTGAAACTTGAACTTAATCCTATAGTAGTTATAGAATCTAGAGCAGCCAATATATCAGAACCAAAAGTTTGCTAAGTTTAGAAAAGCATTGAAGAATTCAATCTAGAAAAAGTAGTAAAGAGATGAAATTGGTAAACAGGTTGTCAAAAATGAGCCAAAACCAGAAGAAATGAGAGCAGAAATGAAGACCTTAATGAAAACCATTCCTAACAAATATAAACTGAGAGTAGATAAAGTTTTTTCAAGTGATATTAATTAAAAAAATATTACAAAAGTTGTATCTGAATTAAAAAAATCTATGGCCCCATATTTTAATCCCTTATGAAAGCAATTAAACAGTGCTTTACATCATTATCAGAGAGGAAGATATTAGAAGGCAAAAACTAGAAAACTGGAAGTGGACAATCATTGCTTATATGTAAATAGCCAGTTAAATGAAGTAAGATTAATAATATTCAATATTTATACTATCTTCAAGTATTAATTTTTAATAAATAATTAAGAAAAGGGCACAAATAATTAAAAGTGTATATTCACTTATTGAATAAAGGTCAAAGAAAGTTGCCAAATATTAGAATGAATTAACTAATGTAATTAAAGAAATAAAGGTATATTTATCTAAAGAAAGTATGACTGATTTGAGAAATCTTATTAAAAGAAAAATAAATATATATTATTATAGTTGATGTTCTGAAGAGAGATTTTTTGACAAAATATTATATGTTGAATAATTATAATATTAATCATAATTACTTCTTATAGTTAAAAGATTTATTAATATATTTGAATGAATATTCGAAATCAATTCAAACATTCCAACTAACTTATAAACAATATTATGATTATTCATATTTCTATGATGTGATGCCATCAAAAGGCTTGTCAAATTGAGCATATAGTTTGGAAGAAATTTCAAAACATGAATAAGAAAAAGAGACAAAAAAAGAAAAAAAATTGATAGTTAAATCCAAAAAATGAAAATTACTGAATATGAGGAATTATTAATGTATTCAGAAGATAAGGAACAAACTAGGGAAAGTGTATATATGAACAAAATTTGGAGGCAGTTAGGTTAGAAGAAAAAAATAAAAAATCTCAGAAAATATTTAGTAAAGTAAAACCAATTGGAACTAGTTTTAAAAGAGTCAAATCAAGATCTTTAAAGGAAAAAGAAAAGCAAGTGAAAAGGATAAAGAGGAGGAAGAGGAAGAGAAAAACAACAAATAATTTAATTAATTGATTTTGTAATTTTTTAATAAATTTTGTGAAATTTGAATTTTTTGCTGCAATAATTTTTTTATTGAATTTTTTGCCGCAGTATCAATTTTTTGACAAATTTTTTTCCATAGTAATTTTTTGTTTAATTTTTTGCTGCAGTAATTTTTTTGTCAAATTTTTTGCCATGGTATTAATTTTTTTGCTGAATTTTTTGTCACAGTATCAATTTTTTTGTTGAATTTTTTGCTGCAGTATCAATTTTTTTGTCAAATTTTTTACCACAGTATGCAAAAAAAAATTTTTTTGTCACAGTATACAAAATTTTTTTTTTGCCATAATATTGCTAGATTCTGTAGTGAATTTTTTATTTGTAGTATGTCAATATTTTTTTGTCAATTTTTTGTCATTATTTTTAATACTGAGTAGCAGCAATCATAAATAATTCATTAATCTTTTTATTATTAATTTTTGTCAAATTTAGCAATACTTCAGTAGCTGAATAACATAATTTTGACTAGTGAAAAATACTTAAAAGAATAAATCTCTTCAAAATAAAATTTATCAATGATAATTATTGGATTATATTTGGCTTTGATGAAAAAGAAAATGCAGTAAAATGGTTGAAGGCTGTTATCAAAAAAGAAGCTGAAAACTTTATATTTAGAAGAATGAATAAAGATATGAGTACACAACTAGCTTTTCAAAGATATGCTCAAAACAAACAGTTTTTTAAGACAAAAAGCTTTTTATCAACCAAAAATAGATCAAAATATATTACATTGATGGATACAGATTATAAGCTTGGCAAATGTATGATTAAACAAACATGGATGAATTTAAAGAGATTATCAATATTCACAAATATAGAATATCTTTCTATTAAAAATGGTTTAGAGTTTATCTTTATACTTACTAAGAATATATTAATTTGAATAAGGAATAGATAATCAAGATAAAATCCAATCAAGTATGGTTTGTGATAGCTCACAAGGAACAAGATGACCAAAAAAATTTTCAGATTCTAAAAAAGAGAAAAGATACTTCTTAAAACTTTATAAGTTAATATATTATCTATAAAGTCTATAAAAGAAACCTTAAACTATATGAAGGCTAAGACCTTTTATATATCAAAAAACAAGATCACTTTAATATCAAAAAACTATGCAAAAGTGTATTTTAAGAATAAAAAAGATTTAAGAAAGGCACTTTAGTATCAAATAAAGATTAATAATCAAGGACTAGAATAGAGTGCAAAAAATCATTATCATCCCAGGATATCAACTGATTCAATTAAATCAGATAATATATATATAATGATAAAAAAAGCAAGAAAACAAAATTGTAAAAGCCAAGATAGAGCAAGTGGAGATAAAGAAAGTAATAATAATATTATAGTAATTGAAAAAGAAGCTATACTGGCAGTAAGATTCAAAAGAAATAATAGTTAATCAGAAAACAAAAGAAGTAAAATAAGGTTTATATCATCAATAACTAATAGCAATAAGAAGCCATTAGGGAGAAAAAGATACTAGAAAGCAAATTAAGCTTCATATCAGATTTCCCAATATTCCTTAGAAACAAATAATAAAGCTTTAAATACTAGGTAATATCATAGGCAAACAACAAGATGGAAAACAAGAAGCCTAAAATCAATTGTAAAACAAGAGTCAAAGGTAATCCAGCTAAGTAAAATATTAGAGAAGCTTAGCAAATGACTAGATAAACTAGAGAAAGATCTATTCAAAAGAAGGGCCAACTGCTCCTAAAAAGGGTGCACCAGTCCAACTATAGAAAGAGAAGGAATGTCAGCTCACCATTCCCAAGTCAAAAATATAAAACAAGGGTAAAGCATGACAAATAAAGAAAAACAATAGTAGGTGCCAACAGAGTAAGCAAGATCTTAATACTTTTATGCAAATAGAAAAGGATAAATTTCTAGAAAGAAATAGAGAGAACCAACAGGTAAAAAAAAACTAAAGAGAAATATATACAGAAAAGGATAATTAAAATAGGGATACATAATATCAGAGATATTACTGATAGTAGAAACCAGTATAGTTTTATAGAAGAAATGCAAAAATAAGGTATTGGAATAATAGAGCTATGTTAAGTAAAACTAATTAATACAAAAGCAAAATGGATCTTCCAGAAGTAAACAATTTTCAAGCATTTTCACAGTATCAATAAAGACACTTCATATGGTGCAAGTGTTAATCTCTTGATAAGAAAAGATCTAAAAAGAAAAGTATTTTCAGTAGAAGAGACAGAAAAATACATGATAGCAGTAAATATGTTCATGAAATGAAACAAGATATGTATCATCCAGATTTATATTCCCTCAGACAAATGATGAAGCATGAAGATGCAAAAAAGAGTACAAAGTTTTATAAAGAAAAGAACAGATATGGTTTTTATATAATAATAATGGGAGACTTTAATATTGCATACAACTCTGCAAAAGATAGGGTATCAACATCTAGAGCTAAATTTAAACCATCTTGGATCTGGAAATATCATTATTCAACTTTTTAGATGAATGATCCTTTCTTAATATATAGGTTATATAGGAAAAAAAATAAAACTCTAACAAGATGGAATGCTACTAGTAGTAGTTGAATTGATTATATATGTATAACTCAAAGCTTTACAAACTATTTAATACTCAAATTTGACAACTAAAGTATGGAGGAAACAACAGAAAGTAGTTATACTCTGTTAGTGCTAATAATGTATAACATCAATCTCTTCACAAGAGATATCAAAAACAAGCCTTTCACAAAGAGTAAACAAAGAATCAATATAAAGAGGATTAATACCTGAGCAGTAAAAGACATTTAATAAAAGCCTAAATCACAAATTCAAAATGACAATGGATCTATTGTTTAAAGAAGAACCTAAAAAAGGTAAAAGAGAAGCTCAAGAAAACAAAATCTGGGAAACATTTGAAGAACAAATATGCAGAGTAGCACATAACAAGCTTGTAATCAAGAAGCTATCTGTTTCTTAAGAAAAATATCATAGGCATGGGCCAAAATTCATCAAGTATCAAAGGGCCCTTCAGCTATTTGCACTTTTTAAAAAGACAGAAAGTATATATAATCCAATCGAATTATAAGCCTTTAGTATAATAATTAGAAAACACAACATTACCTTCAATTCTAATAATCAGATTGAAAATGATTACATCCAATATAGCATTTCTCAAATTCTATAGAAACTATTTAAAAAAAAATATTTAGGATACAATAGAAGGCCAAAACTCACTTATCAGAATACAGAGGCAAAAAAAACAAGAGATGCTATCAAAAGAGCATTGAAATAAAGATATGATAACTTATATAAGAAGAATGGTAAACTCCTTGACTAACAGAAAGTAGGTCAAAATAATACTAGATATGATCAAGATTAAAGATGGAGAAAAAGAATATATAACTATCAAGAAGGAAGAAATCGAAAGAGAAATAAGAAGATATAGATTGTATCATCACAAGATATTCAAAAAATGAAAAGCCAATTTTGATTACCTTACAAAAAATTGAAAAAAAGAATATATTTCTAAAGACTATATTAAAAAAAAGTGATACAAAGACCTATTGAAACCAATTTTTCAAGAAGAACTACATGAAATACTTCAAAGACTTTCCAATAATAAAGCTTTAAAGAAATTACAAATCAGTTATGAAATACTAAAAAGACTAGGTCAAGAAAGAAAAGAATATCTTAGAAAGATGCTTAACTGCTTTTTAAGATGAGAAGTTACTTCAATAGGATAGAAGTAAAGCCATATATATCTTATAGCAAAGTCAAAACCATAGGAATATAAACTTCTCAATATTAGACTAATAGTGTTGCTAGAGATTATACAAAAATACTTCACCAAAATCCTCACAAACAAATTGAAAAATAACTGCAATATCAACAATATCCTGAGAGAATCTAATTATATAGAATTATCTGAAGAAAGTACAATAGAATCAATTTAAATTCTTAATAATATTTGTAAGGAAACAAGAAAATATAAAAAGGAGTTATGGATACTTTTTCAAGATATAGCAAAAACATATGATACTATTAATCTGAATATATTAATCAAGGCAATAAATAAAATCAAGATATCAAAAGACTTTATTCAAATTATAATGAGTCGATTTTGAAATCAAAAATTTAGGATCATATTTGAGAAAGATCAAACTAAAGTAATCACAGCAGGAGATGTAATTGATCAAGAAGAAACTATCTCACTACTAATGTGAATGATATTTTATGATCCTTTATTGTGCAAAATTCAGAATGATGAAACAAAAGACTATAAAATATCAATGGCTTGGGACCCAGAGTTAAAAGAAAATACTGAAAGAAAACTAGAGTCAAGGTATACAGCTATCATATTTATGGATAATATAATATGGACAGCAAGATTAAAAGAGGATATAAAAAAGATTTTGGAAGAAACAAAAATCTTTTATCAGACAAATGACTTGCAAATTAATAGTAGCAAATCAGTATTAATTATTATTAACAATCTTAATCAATATTCAGAAGAGGTTCAAGTAGTAGTTGATAGAGAAGTAGTTAGAAAATCGAATAGAGTTAAATAGACAAGATTCCTAAGAATTGGATAGGTAATCAAAAATTTGCTATCAAGTTCAAAAAATAGATGCTTAAAGAAATTAACATAGTTACCAAGTTCCTAAAGAACAAAAGTTAACTGATAATTAAACACTTTATATTCTGAACAGAGTCCTAATATCTAGAATCAAATTCAGAATGCAGCATAGTGTACTATTCTGACAAATGTATAATGCTCTAACAATAGCATATAAAAAGCTATTAAAAAATAAGGCTACATTATATCAATCCATACCTAATAGTATAATATATTATTCAAGGATTTACAATTTAAAGAGTGTTTAGATGTTATAAAAAGAAAGTCAGATAATAGAATTGTACAATAGATTAAATGACTTAGGACTAACTGGAATCACAACAATTATTAAGGTAAACATTCAAGATTAAGTACTAGAAATTTCTCAATCTGTTCACATGTAACTCACTAAACCATCTTTTGAGAAGGGACAACTTTGCATTAAAAGTACTGAAACTGATCAAAGATATGGAGATAATCTTCTATAGCTGGAAATAGAATAATGTTTTTAATTGGAGTATTAGAAATAGTCCAATTAAAGATTATCTGACAACAGATGAATGCAATAAAGCCATTTTATTATTCAAACACAATAAGTTAATATATATGAATCAGCTTATCAACTATGAAACTAGAGAAGTATAGAACTAGTGAATGCTCCAACTCTTACAAAAGATAAGTAAGGAATCTATTTCAGAATGGTACTTGTCAATAGCAAGAGTGATATAAGGAAATAAGTTAGGATAGCTCTTAAGATCTTGAAAAGAAGATTGGTTAAAATGGAGTTCAAAATATCTAATACTCAATCTCAATCTCAATAAAAAGCAAAAACTTTGGGTAGTCATCAAGAGCAATAATTAGCAATAACAATTTTCTTGGAAAAAGTTGCTTTTAGGTAACAATAAAAATACATTAAAATAGATCATTTCAAATGTGACAGCTCCAAGAAAAACTTAGGATCAAACTTGATATGATGTCAGGGCCACCTAAAAGGAATCAAGACTGAAAATTAATACATAGTAAAATCAAATATAGAACAAATATACTATATATAGTTCTTTATCTTAATACTAGAAAATTTACAAGAAGAGTTCAACTTTAAAAATCCTATGTTTCAAGGTAGCCCTAGAAGAAACAATAAGTAGAATAATTTATATAGACTCAGTAACTTACAATATGATAAAAGGCAATTGAAAGAAGTAAAGATAGAGAACTGGAAAGAGAAGCTCATCAAAGAGAATATTAAAAAAGGTATATATTAAATTTATCTGATTGAAATACTTAGGTATAATTAATGATAGATCCCTAAAGTATTTAGCATATAAAATTTCACAGATCACTTATTTCCCTTTTTGAGAGACATAATTTATAGCTCTTTACTTCAATAGGGACAAAAGTCAGGAAATACTATAAATCAATGATTTAGATAATGGAAAACAATTGTGAATAGTTTTTTTATAGTTATTAATTTAAAAATTTTAATGTTTCCTAGTGAGAGACATTTGACTTTTGTTCCTGCTTCCCCCTTTAGGAATCCATCTTTAGGTATAATAAGAGAAATAATAGCAATAACACAATAATCTTTTACTCGGATGAATTGAAAATATGAAAATGAATGTAGCATGGATACAAATTGAAGAAGTAGAAAGAAAAAGCAAGTTCCAAGCAAAGGTAACTGATTGGTTTTTATCTATAAGAACAGAACTAATAGTGATAGTCATCATATTGCTAGTAGTATCAGTTAATAGCAAGGTCAAGATTCATACTGATAATCAAGCCTACATCTCCAAATGAAAAACTATAGAAAAGAGGGATCCTAAAAAATCTGCAAAAGATGGTTAAAGGAATAAAATTGATCCTTGTGTGTATGAATATTGAACCTGGTAAAAAAAAAAGAATTGGATCTAAATCTTATCAAGATTAAAGCATACTATAATATTCAATACAATGGGAAAACAGATATTATAGCCAAAGAAGTATTAAAGTTCCCAATAATAAAATGGTAAAATCTGGACTTATCTAAGATTATTATCAAAATCAAATAGTAAAATATAATGTTGGATCTCTAATAAGGTAGTTTGTTAAAAAAACTAATGCCAAAATAATAATGCACCAATGAACAATTCAAAACAGAATAGACAAAAAGTAGAATTATCAAATCCAAGATCAGCATAGGCACATATGAGATCCAATTTGGAAATAAATAAATAATGAGCACACATAAAATATCTTTTTTAAAAGATCACAAAGAAAAAGCTTTCTTGTTAAGATAACCAGTAATGAGTTATCTATATTAACAAAGTTAGTTACAAAAACATTAAACTTATATAAACAAGTAAAATGTCTCATATGTGGACAATCAGAAGAAACAATAGAACACTTGCTAAAATGTCCTACATACAAAACTCAGTGGCAAGAAACCTGATAGAAGGGTAAGGAAGATATGATGTAAGGATTTAATAAACTTCTAGTAAATAGAAAAAAGAAGATAGAAAAAAAAGAGATAAGCCTGGCAGTTGATACCAGAATAGAAAGAGAAGAAATGAATAATAAAATAGCTCAACTAGTGAAAAGAATCTCAAATATTAGTCAGAATATACTTAGCTTCTATATGGGACTTATTGAAAAAGACCTAATAGATAAGATAACAAACTCAAAGTGCTATAGAAAGAGAATTAATAAAAAAGCAAGAAAGTAAATAATAAAGATGTAGAAAAAATATATAATTTTTTAGAAAGAAAATTTAGAATATCAGATATAAGAAGGTGATAGGGTAAAAATGGATATTAGGAATCAATAGAGATAATAAGATCAAAAGATTAACACATCTATAGAAACAAAAAAACAGGATCAAGATATCAGGAAATTGATTATACCAAGTATCATTAAGGGAAGAAGAATTAGAAAATATGATACTCAAATAGGTCCTATGAGATGGGGTAAAGTATGGGATGAAATAGTTAGGTTTTAATTTCTGTTAAAACTCAAAAAAGTGATTTGTAATAGTGATCTGCAGGCAATAATATTAGAAGTTTGAAGAATATTTACCTAAACTTCTAATAGAGCAATAAATTACTTACAAAGTTACACTTAGAAAGGTAAAACAATCCAGATAAGTATATTAGTTCAAGAAAGAATTAACTTTAATGTCTTATATTATATGTATAGCTTATAAATGTTTAATAAAGTATATATAACTAGTTTAACAAAGAGCCAAAAAAAATTTTTTTAATAAATAAATTTTTATTAAAATTATTAAATTAAATATATTAAAAATTAGATTAAAAGAACAAAATTTTAAAAATATTATATTAAAACTATAATAAAAATATATTCTTCATTTATAAATATATATAAAATTATTTATAAAATTTATAATATATTTTTTAAAATGTATTTTTTAAACTTTAAAATAAAATTTTATGATAAATTTATTAATAAATCATCAAAAAAACTTTAATAAATGATTTTTTAGATTCAAAAAAATATATTTAAAAAAATTTTTTTATATTAACAAAAATTTTAATCAAATTATAATTAATTAAAAATTTTTAAAAGCGAGTGTTCCACATTGTATATTAAAAATATTAAAAATATCTAAAAATCATTGAAAAGTTTAAAGAAACTTTAAAAAATAGAAAAATGATACTTGAAAATATAGGAATAAATAAAAATAGAATAATTCAGAAACTTTAAAAAATAGAAAAATGATACTTGAAAATATAGGAATAAATAAAAATAGAATAATTCAAAAAAACCTGAAGAATATTATAATGAAAAGTGATATTAATCAATAAAATAGAAATAAATCTTTAATTAATTTTAAAGAAAAAAATAGATAAATAACTATTGTTAAAAAAATTAAAAAAAGTGATTTATACTTTGAAAAGATAAAAATAATAAAGTATAAAAATACTAGTAAACCTTTGTAAACTACCATATACTGTATAATATAATATAACTTATCATTTTTTCAAAAATAACTTAAGCTTATCAATTTTCTTTAATAGTATGTTTGCTTGAGTGAATACTCAAACCAGATTATTTCATAATTACTTGTCAAATCAATTGAACCCATAAATATAAGCTGACATGTTCTTTGTATGATTTTTTTTTTATGTTTTTCAGTTGCAAAAAACAATAGTTTTTTGTCAAATTTTCTTGATAAAGGTCACATTCTTGTTAACGTTCACTAGTGGTGATCGCAAATTATTTCCAACCACCCTAACTGGTACACGTAAAACACCACAAAGGCTTTGTGCTATTTCTTCTCTGAAGGCTTTGTGCTAGTTACAGACGAGATCTGTGTGATGTTTCTCGAGGGCTTCGTGCTACAGACGAGATCTTTCCACACGTCAAACACTCTGTGCTATTCCTGCAACAAGGAGTGAGGCTTCGTGCTTCTTCTCTGAAGGCTTTGTGCTAGTTACAGACGAGATCTGTGTGATGTTTCTCGAGGGCTTCGTGCTACAGACGAG
>CAJVPT010002692.1:0-16969 GCA_910592055.1 Acaulospora colombiana
GTTGAGATTACTATATTGCCAGGTTCCTTCTAATGTCTAGAAAGGTGTAAATCTGCATTGGCCTGGTTGGAAGCTAGAAGAGTTAATGTTGGATCCCTTGGCCTTACTGTGATTCAGATTTACTTTTATTTTCCCTTTCCTCAAAAGTTGATGGATAAAGTACTAATATTATTATTATATACTTTTCTCCTGATAGCTTGTTTATAGAACTTTATGTGTTACTTCAAATGGAGTGATATAGTTGTGTTTCTCTTTACTGTGTTTGCTGAGCTTGGATTGTATTATTCTTTTTCTCTAAAAAATTACCAAAAAAGAAAATTTTTAGAAAAATAGTGAATCAGCGGAAAGAGTTTTTTTTTTTTTTTATAGAGACACAACATTGTGATATAATTGTGGTTTAAAAAAATATATATATATATATACTGTATATTACTATTTAAAAATTTTTATAATATTTTAAAATTAAAATCAAATTGAAATAAATAAATTTTCTTTAAAAAGTCAAGAAATAACTATTATTGAACTTCAGCTATAATAAAAAAGCAATGAGATTATAAGACAAAAGTTTTTTATTATACAGAAAATTTTTATAATATTTTTTTTAATACAAAAGAGATTACTAATTATTAGACTTTTTTTTATTTAAACTTTTTTATTATAAATAAAAAAAGCATTACTGACTTATTTAAGTTATTAAAATTCAAGTTTTATTAAAGAAAAAATATATAAAAAGACTGAAATGAAAAAAATATATAAAGGTTTTATTAATTAAGAAATTTATTAAAATCGAATTTATTTTATTGATAATTAAAAAATTCAATTTTATTAATTTTATTCTCAATATATAAATTTATATACAGTATATAGTATATAAATTAAAGGTTTTATGGTTATGTCGACTTATTTTTATCTGTTCTAATTTTGGATATGCTTTTTATACACTAATCTAACCTGTTTCCTTAAAGATTTCAACACGGTTTGATTTTTTTTTATTTTAGCAAGTGATTAACAAAAAAAAAAATAAAGATTGATATTAAATTGTATGAGTAGTACAAATTTTTATTTCCGATATTTTGTTATCAAAGTTCAATGCTAAAATGAGACCTTAATTTTGTATATTCAAAAGTACCTTTTCATATTAGCACAAGTATAGATATCGTTTCCAAGAGGATCTTAGCGCAGATACCTTGATATAGTTCATTTGCTTAGCATTTAAACAGTATAAATGCTAACCATTCAGTATTCTCCGCTTCGAGCTGATTCGTTATCTTTTGCTTGGCAGAACACTTGGACTGTATTCCCGAGCACCAGTTCCTTGGTTTCATTCATTTTAAGCAAATCCTTACGTTTCGATTCTATTGAAAAGATAAATTTTATGCGTTGTGTACGTTAAATGATTACACAAAAAAGGCTTTTCGTATGCGTGAGACAATTAACTGCATGCGTATTATTTCATTCACGATGACGCAAAATTAATTGGACGGGTTCTGTGACACCTAAACGAATTACGTATAAAAAGGTCAAACTTCTAGCATATGGTAGATGTATAGTAATAATGAATAGCAATCAATCTTACATTAAAATCACTCGCGATATTAAACCTCCTGCTGCTGTTTTCAACAAGAAGCTAAGCGTACCTGATGGTGCGTTGGATTTTTGATTTAAATGAATTTTTTTTTTATCATAACGGGGTTTCGTTGAAACCCACCTTTCTCATCTTTTGTTAGGACAGGTGGATGGTGCCAATCTTGATGACGAGACGAGAACAGAATCTGTTAGTTCACTTAAATCTAGATTCGAACAATTAAACCAACAACAGTCATCAGGCGCCAAATTTGGGCCTAAAGTTTGTGGAGGCGTTAATATTAACGGACCACAAACGCCAAATAAACCATCTTTTCCAAATATAACGAACTTACCGCGTCAGCAACACAAGCAGCAGCAGCAACAAACATTACATCAGAACGAATCGTTCTCAGATTTGACAAAAGATGAATCCTCGAAAACCAAGGAACAGGGAAATTCATATAAACCCTCGGTTGCTAATTTAATAGCAAGTAATAATGCACTTAAACCGCCAAAACCTGCATTACCACTAAGATCACCTACCAAACCTATTATTAGTCGATCCACCTCTCCCTCCTATTCAAATAACCCAAAGACAGACCTAAAAATGATAGAAGATCATCATGATCCATTCGACGACTCTCAAGGAATCGATCCTTTTGCAGATGATAACGACCTCGCAAATTCAGTTGAGGAAACTACCGCACACAGTGTTCGAGCACCTCGAACTAAAATTCGCGGCTATTCATTCCGAGATATGAATGGCGAGGATGGTGATGACTCCGATAATCAACACGTTTCGAATAACAAATTTTCAGCCATTAAACAGAAAAAGGAACGCAGACATACAGAAGATGAAGATGATGAAGTGTATGTGCCAAGATTACCTCCCAAGAACATTTTAGTTGAAGACGAGGATTCTGAAAATGGGCATTACGCGAGTTCAACTCAGAAAAAGGCAAACAAGGGTAGCAAACCCCCGTTACCTGGTCGTCCTCAAATGCCACCACCACCTCTTCCAAATCGTCCACCCTCGCTTCGTTCACAAACGGGCATCAAACAACACAAAATCGTTTCTGAAAATAATCCGACGGACTCTAATTCCACATCGGAAGCACCTGATCTGACCAAGTCCAATCGTAGACCCCCCAAATTCAAGGGCATCAAAGAAATTAATAACAAGGGAACAACTCGTGCATTCGAAATAACAGGTAAATTCATTATCACCGATTCTGGTCATACTCGTGTGTGGTCGCTTGATTCAGGTGATAACATTAATACGATTTCACATGAGGATACCAAAATAACATGCCTTTGTTGGCGTCCAACGCGAAGAATCGAGGATGTTGGCAGGTTTATCTGGGGTGGTGGGCAAGACGGTAATATATTTGCCATTGAAATTCATGGCGAAGAAAGGTACCTGGAAATGGCACGTAAAGCTCACGGCTATCCGGTGAATTTCATTTTACGTCATGAATTTCAGTTGTGGTCTCTAGATGACGGTGGAAAGTTGTTGATATGGTCGGAAGATGGTGGTGTTGTCTCATTAAGATCAACTCCGAAATCAATTCAATTAGTTGCCAAACAAACTTGCGCTCTTGTAGTTGGTCATCATCTCTGGACAGCCGCTGGAAAGACCATAGAGGTCTTTAATCCATTGGACGAGAATAGGGTGAACATAAAAAAAATCGAGATTGGAATTGACATGGGGAATGTAAAGTGTATGACGCAAACGGATAATTCTTCTCTGGTCTATGTCGGACACGAGGATGGCAATGTCACCGCGTGGAATGCCAAGACATTTAACCGAGTATTATCAATAAAAGTGTCGGTTTATAACATCACGTCCTTGTTAGGCGTTGGAGATTATCTATGGGTTGGATTTAAGACAGGGAAGATCTACATATATGATGTCACGAAGGATCCTTGGATGGTCGTCAAAGATTGGAAGGCGCATAAATCTCCGGTGGTTGAAATGCACCATGACGAGGATGGATTGTGGAAGGTAAATCGGTTGCAGGTTGCTAGTTGTAGTGCTGAGGGGCAAATCAAAGTGTGGGATGGATTGATGGGACAAGATTGGATTGGTAAGTCACATGATTGTGATTGTTTGGTGTTTAATTTAACAATTGGCGATTGTGATTTTAACGCCTATCTACTTGATTTAGCTGATGAAATGATCGTCCGTGGAAGAGAATACTGCAAATATCGAGAGATCAAGGTGTTAATATGTTCGTGGAATATTGATGCTTCAAAACCTTCCGATTTGGAGCGATCTCATGATGCCACCAAGTTCCTGAGGCTCTGGTTCACGAGTACCGAATCTCCCGATATAATTGTAATAGGGTTCCAGGAAATTATAGATTTGGAGTCAGGAAAGCAAACCGCCAGTAAGTGGGAAAGGGTTTAACTGCGGTGTTTTTGATTTTTTTAAAAATTAATTTTCCAAGTTATTTCAATACTACCAAACAGAAACGATATTGACTAAAAAGAAGACTGAAAAGCAAAATGCTGCTAATTTGACACAACGTTACAAGGCATGGCGTGATAAGCTTGTCAAAGCGGTTCGTGAGTATACGGCATACGGGGAAAAATACGAGGTTATCAGTTCAGAATACCTTGTCGGATTGTTCACATGTATCTTTGTGAAGGAATCAGAACGTAAGCATGTAAAGAATATCGACATCGCTACTAAGAAAACTGGATTAAAAGGTTATCATGGGAATAAGGTATATCTGATTTTTATGTTCTCTTGAATTATTATTTGCCACCGGATTTAACGCGCAGAAATTTTATGATTCAGGGTTCGATAGCGACTCGATTCACGTATGATGACTCTTCGATGTGCTTTGTGAATTGTCATCTGGCAGCAGGACAAACACAAATAACAGCGCGGAACACGGATGCCGCAAATATATTAGATACTACCGAGTTTTCGATTCGGGAGGTAAACGAATCAGTTTTTGTTCACGGAGGTGACGGTACGGCAATATCCGACCACGAGATTTGCTTCTTCAGTGGCGATCTCAACTACAGAATTGACTTACCACGCGAGCAGGTATTGGAAGCGGTTGAAGAAAAAAATTTCGCACTATTGTGGGAGCACGATCAATTGTTTAGACAACGCAGCTCAAATCCCGGATTTCGATTGCTACCGTTCTCCGAAGGGGTACCTAATTTTGCGCCGACATACAAATATAATCCTGGCGAAGATGAATACGATACTTCGGAAAAGAGACGCACGCCCGCTTGGTGCGATAGAATACTATATCGAGGACCAAGGATAAAACAAGAACATTATAGGAGATACGAATGTAATGTGTCTGACCACAGGCCAATCAGTGGTGCATTTAAGGTTGTGGTCAAGACCATCCTAAGAGACAAACAATTAGAGGTTGAGCGAGAGGTGGAGAAAGCGTGGGAAAAGAATGTTGAGAAAGAAAAATCAAAGATAAAGGCGAAACTTTTAAAAACTTGTGGGTTTGACCATGCGACAGCCGTTAAGGCGTTGAAAGAGACTAATGGAAATTTAATGAGAGCTTTTGACATGTTGAAAAGTAGTGGGACAAGAAGTGTCTTAGATGAGGGGATACGAAGAAAAAGGAACAATCGATTAGAATCTTGACTTACATTTTTCATACACAATATCATACATCAAAAAATGTTTTATTCTTATTTTTTATTTATAGTTAATTTCTCTTTACATGCTTTCATTATTGCTTTTGAAATAGTTCTGATGAATAATTTAATCAATTCGTTACTTGCGTTCACGTGTTCTTTTGTGTCGTAACTTTGAATTTACAAATGAGTCTCGAAAAAAAAATGATGCGCTAATGGTACAAATCTTAAAATATCGTGACAATTTTTTTTTTAACGATAGATTATAACTCATTAGCATAGACTTAAAAATTATCAATGTATATTTTACAAAAAAAAACATACGAATCTTAATAATAGACTAACTTCCAAATAATTTATTCATTATATAATCGGTTTTCACGTGACTATAGTCGAAACCGAGACTCGACTCCTGGAGTCGGGTTGGACCAAGTTATTTTCTAACGACCTATACTATATATAACCTTGATCTCGGATTTTAAGGAAAATCATGTCACCTGAATTAACAGAAGACACACAATCATCAACTGATCAAAATGAAGTGTTTTCCTCCAATGTAAAGTCAAAACTCAAAAAGGATTGGTCAAGCGTTTGTGATGTTCGTGAAGGAACTCCAGTGTTTGGAACCCGTATTTTAAGTGATAAGGATAATGTGTGGAATCATAATGCTTGGTATGTAAACCACGTAAACGATTTGTTCACTTCATTCAAAGCTGAGCGTCCTGCATTATTTATCATAAAAAATAATAGGGATAATGTACAGTGGGATGAGGAACAAGAAAAGGCGGCGCTGGAGAGAGTTCGTGTGCAAGCAAATAAGCTCATGTCACCCGAGGAGCAAGGCAATTATCAAGTCATATTTCCATTGTATGGAATCCAGTATTCGACCGAAAATTTCTAAAAATAATGATTAAAAAATTTTTATAGAAAAATATCACCTGGAGGCAGCAGAACATTGGAATAAATTCTATCGCCATAATGAAAACAAGTTCTTTAAAGATCGGCAGTGGTTGAAAATAGAATTCCCTGAACTCATTGAGACCACGAAGTCAGGTGCATGTACTTTTTTAACCATAGCTGCCTCATCGCCATTTATCTTTTGTATATTAAAAGAATTTATATAACTTTCTTAGGCCGGTTCAAAGAAAATTTTCGAGATAGGATGTGGTGCTGGAAACACCATGTTTCCTTTACTAGCGGAAAATAAAAATCCTGAATTATTCGTTTATGCGTGTGATTTTGCTTCGAATGCTGTCGATGTCGTTTTGGTAATTCTATTCCATCTGTAATTAACGCACATGCGCACAATTTACTGACTCCCATTTGAAAAAAAGAACAATCAAGACTATGATCCTAAAAAATGTAAAGCATTTGTTTGGGATTTGACCAGCGATGAAATACCGGAATGCATAGAGCAAGGTAGTTTAGACATCGTGGTGTTGATTTTTGTCATGTCGGCTATACGCCCTCAAGATTGGAAACAAGTTGTCGAGAACGTCTACAAGGTGATTCTTTATTTTCGGTGTAAATAGATATACATCCGACAATATTATAAATACTAATTGCATGTTTTGTGTAGATGCTCAAACCAGGTGGCCTTGTTCTTTTCAGAGGTGTGCATGTTTTTTTTTTTAAAAGTCATCTGTAATGTTATATACAAATGGTTATTATAAGTGGAATTATCGGCTTAAAAGATTATGGTAGATATGACATGGTACAATTGAGGTTTAAAGAAGGTCGAATGCTCTCGGATAATTTTTATGTCCGTGGCGACGGTACTCGTGTATATTTTTTCACCTCGGGTGAGCAGAATTTCAATCTCAAAAATTTTCGCTTTTTTTTTATCAATTTACTTACATCAAACTTAATTCTCTCTCCAAGAGGAGATAGAATCATTGTGGGATGCGAAATTCACAATCGAACAGAATGCCATAGATAGGAGGTTAATAGTAAACCGACATCGAAGGCTTCAAATGTATAGAATTTGGTTACAAGGAAAATTCAGAAAACATGAAAATTAGAATATAAAAATTTTGTGAACATCTTAAATTTGAATTTAATAGATTGAAATTCATTAACTATGAAAATGATCGATGGCATATAAGAATTAATTACGGCAAGTACACATAAGCTGACGCGTAACTAACGCTACTATCATTTTCACGAGTCACTCTACTGGACTGGGCATAGTGCACAAAACGAATTCGAGGTTTGATCCTGTCAAACGCTGAGGAGGTGGTTCCATCCTCGACATCAATTTCCTCAGGCTCACTTGGCAGTGCTTCGATCGCACATAAGAGCACACCGATAGGATGTCTTCCACAAATGGTGTTCCTTGTTTTCGATAAATAAGAAACGAATTCCTTGTGATTAATCCGTTCTATAATGGTCATCCCTTCACGGTCGAGGTTTTCAATGGATCGGTGTATCGGAATGGTAAGGGGCATGTTCGATTTACGGTTAAGGTTGAAACTAGTCCCCGGTGAATCTGAGTAATAAGTATACGAAAATCGTTGTCCCCTTATTATGTTTCCGCAAAATTGGTTTAGAAGATTAAAATTTTTAATAAATAAATGAAATTAAAAACGTGTGCCTACCAGTGACAAAAATCTGAAGAAATGACAAATAGGTTGGATGGATCAGCAAGATAGGGACTAAACAACTTTCCATATAGGACTTCGTCAGATGGTGACAATGATCCGACTAAGACAGGAACGATTTTGATAGAATCAATTTTTCTATAATAAAATTTTATACTTGTTAGAGAGCCCGATCAAGAAGTAAAAACATTAAATAAAATTGAAATTTCTATATACTTTTCCAAGATCTTATAAATGTATGGAAGATGCATCTCGATACTATGCTCTTTTTCTTCGTCAAATTGATCCATTTCGCCGAAACGGCCAGTGGCACGTAACTCGTTGATCACTATAATCAATCAATCGTTAATAGGCTTGGTTTATGAAAGGGGAAGAAAAATTCGGTTTACCATCAGTGTCCAAGACGAGGTTTCCTAATGGAGTTTTATATTGAGAGAATGTTGAAAGTGCACAGTTATGGAGGTACGCAACATGAGAAGGACCGAGGACAAAAACGCGTTTCCTTAATTAAACATGTTTAAAACTTAATATATGACCGTGTCCAATCTTGACATATAAGTAAAAACTTGACCTACACGAAATTGGGATCGATGCACTTATAGGCGAATGCGGCAGCCGGTCCGCTGTAGGAGTATCCAGCATGCCTATTGGAAAATCAACAATTTGGTTTAATAACAACCATACAGATGATAAGTTACAAATCGAAGCCCATGTAGAACTTACGGTGCGATAATTGCTCGAGCACCTGGAATTGGTGTAGGAAGACCATCCTCTATGTCGGAAGGAACTTCTCTTAACCATTGCTCAAGTTCTTCGTTCAGCTCAGAACCTAAGAAATAAACATTATGACGGTGCCGTATATTTCAATGGAATATTACACCGCAAGTACAAGTACCTATATCATTATACCAAGAACCAGCATGAGAAGCGTTTCTTGACATTTTGAACTCCGAATGATACTCGTAATATCTGATCTCGTGATTGAAAGTACGGTTGCAAGAATGTCTACTGCCAAGTCACGTGTATAAAATGTTAAGATTGCAAACAAGCGATTTAAATTCATATAAAAATATATATTAATTTTTAGCAATTTAAAAGAGCCAAATTTTATAAAGCTTAATATGATTTTATTCTTCGTGCGGAGTTTTTGCTATAATATATAATATTGACAGTGTATTATTAAACATATCATTACCTAATGTATTAGTAATCCAACATAAAATAACGTTAATAA
Organism: Acaulospora colombiana; assembly: GCA_910592055.1. Taxonomy (NCBI): domain Eukaryota; kingdom Fungi; phylum Glomeromycota; class Glomeromycetes; order Diversisporales; family Acaulosporaceae; genus Acaulospora; species Acaulospora colombiana. Next base: position 9,019 of record CAJVPT010002692.1, read on the forward strand.
ATTTATGGAATCCAGGATTATTGCAATATCTAAGAACCGAGTTTTAAATTCGCAAGAAATTCTTAAAAATGTAGCGACTTATTTAACCAATATAATACCCTTAGTATTTATTTCCGTTTACTAAAAGACATGATATATTATAGTATTTGAACTTGATGACTAAATTTGGAGAGCGTAAAGATACAGTATATAATATATTTGATGATTTTATCAAAGTACTGCAAATACATTGATATTAGGAAATCTGAAAGTTATTCGTGCATTTTCTAAAGTAAATAAGTATCTAAGACTTGCATAATTTTAAAGCATATTAGCGTATTCTTAAAAGGAATAATAAAATCCGAGGGAGAAGGTCAATTGCCTACAGAGAATCATCCATCTGTAAAGAAATAATTTCTTCAAAAAATTTCTCATTGGAAATAGAACTAGCAATTTGTTGAACTTCAACTTGATTCTGTAGTTCGTCCACTTGATTCTTTAATTCGTCCGCCTGATGCTGTAACTTTATAACCTGAGAATGGAGATAAGTATTTTCAGATTTCAAATTAGCAACCTGATACTCCAAAAATGCAATTCGAAGAAGAGGATCCAGTTGAGGACCGGTGGGATGGTCCGAAGTTCCAAGACGAAAGTTATGAAAGCCTTGCGTAGTAGGATTATTAGAAACCCTCGATAACGATTGGTGAGCCATAGTTAAATAAGGAAATTATAGAATATTGACCAATGAAAGTTTTTGTCGAAAATATAATAATTCATTAATTTTTTGCTAAACCACAGTCTCGGTTGCTGTGGGAAAGTGGTTTGATTTATAATAAAAATGAGAAAAATGGTTTAAAAACTGCGCGTAAGATACCTCCAGTCTCGGAAAAGAACAACGGCACAAAAAAAAACACCAAAAAATAATGAAAAACACCACATCATCGCGGTCATGTTCGCCTTTTCGGAGCCATTATGGGGCAGAACAACTGCATTACGGGTACCCAATTCATGAGTTTATCATGTCACAGCTGTTACAAATGACAACTTCATATCATTAAATAACCGTATAAATATATAAATATTATTTGTCACACATCACGGCTGTTACAAAGTCAATCAATTTTCCTAATTTGGTTTGGGACATGAAACGTTGCCGTTTAACCATTGACATGATGAAGCCGATGAATCAAAACCAAAAATTTTTTGGACCTAAAATAGCTAATCTTCACTTTACGGGGTACGATCATCACTGTGACATCTCAGAGAGAAGTGTGATTATCGCGAAAATAATAATGTCCACTTAAATTATTCTATCGAAACTATAGTTTAATATTAACCAGAGTTAGGAATTAATGTCAACCGGAATTGTAAATTTAATGCCAGCTGGAATCAAATCTTAATTTTATCAAAATTATAAATCTAATGTTAATAAAATAACAACTTATAAAAAAAGTTTGACAAACTTAAAATTTGATTGATAAATATTTTAATATAATTATTATGACTAAAAGTTTGATAAACTCTATTCACTTCTAGAATCTCTCAAGAGATAATTACATCATTGATGTAAAATGGATTTATTTGAAATTTCTTTATCACTTTAAATCTACTTTCATTAAATTCTATTCTTTCAAATACTTGACAAGATTATATATTTTTATTTTTTTCTTTATTTTGAAAAATAATATAATAATATGAACTTTATTAGTTTCATCTAATTTAAGTTATATTCATATTCTTGTAAAATTCCTCTTGTACTTAAGTATAAATTTTTTGAATTTTAAAAAAAAAATTTTTTTTTTTAACCTATAATTATATCACAATGGCATATCTTTATTGAGATATTAAAAGATATCACAATGTTTACAGACTTTCACAAAGCAACTAACTTGTTATTGTACATTATTAATTAAAGAACTATACTATTTAAAAAATATAAGAAGTCTATTAAGCTAATTTGAACTAAACAAAATTAAGTCTAAACTAGATACTCTAAGTCAAATTTAGGGAACAATATTATACTATCTTAATAGCTTAACATTAGTCTTTAAGTTAATTAGGATTATTATCAACAGTTTGTCATTGTTGATTATTCTAAAAAATAATAAATTGCTAAAGTTGGCACTAAGAAAAAAGAAGGAAAAGAAATACAATTCAAAGCTTTCCAAAAGATTCTTACTTTATTTCACAATTTTTTTTCAAAAGGTGTTTATCTAATTGAAATATTCTTTAAGCTTTATGATATTTGAAAAACTTAACTATTCCTGAAAATGATTTCAAGAAGAATATTTAGAAACTTATCTTTTTGTCAATGTATGGATTCACTTAATACTATTGGAGTCAATGCCATATTATGGAAAAGTTTGTCTGATCAGAATAAAGAAATCTTTTTAAGAACTTTGTTTAATTAGGATAAAAGCTTAAAGATCTCAGCTTTTATTCAAGAAAATCTTTTTACTACCTGAGGAACTTAATGAGAGATGGATGTTAGATTTTTTTTTCCTACCTATTGCTTGCCTTTCGATATCATAATTGTTTCTTGGAAGATAAATATATACAATTGGAGGAAACACTTTTTCTAAAACTTCCTTTCCTATATTACCAATAATATATTGAAACACATGAGTATAACCAATAGGAGCTTGTTTTCATTTCAAAAACTGACATGTTTTATGCAGCCAATTATCTTTGGTGAGAATTTGTGCTATCCAAAATTCAGGGTCAAACTGAGATAGGCAAAATTCCCAGAAAACTATAAAAATGGAAGCTCTAAAAGAATCAAGACAGTTAAAAAGGAAGAAAGTAAGTCTTTTTATTACAAAAAATCTCTATAAATCTCTCACTTCAAAGGTTAAAAAGACTTTTAGGTACTTCACAATCAGTTCTTCTTCCATTAGAAACTTTCTTGCCATTGATATCAAAGATATTACTTGATTTTCTTGGTTACCAGAAGTCAAGTTTTTGAGTAAAGAGATTTATAGACAATAAGGGAAGGATAGAAGTGACTCTTGAAGTAATACTTCAAGTTGTTTTAAGAAAAGTGTTAAGACTTTATTAACAAGGAAGTGCAAAAACTTCTTGCAAACATCTTTTTGTGTGTGATTAGAGGATTAGTAAAAAAGGGTTTTTTTTGAATTTTAAAATATTTTCATTAACTTTAATATTTATTTTAATATAAGTAAATTATTATAATTAAAATTATACTAATATATAATATTTATTGAAAACAATAATCTATATATTCATCTTTTGTAATAACAATATAAAAATTTCTAATTCTAAACTATTGTTTCTTTTTAATTTATTATTTTCTATATTTTTTCTTAAATTTTCAAGACTCTTATTTTTTTTTCAATATTCTATTCATTAGCAAATTAATATTCAAGTTTAAAAAAAATTAATTCATATTTAATAATTATAGTTTGTATATTATCTAATTATATTAATCTAACTTTTACATCTTTATTTATAGTTTCTTTATTTTGAATAGCAACTGATATTACATGTTAAACTATAGAAGATACTCCTAAGGTTTCAACAATATTTTAATAATATTTTTCTTTAAAAAGATCTAAGTATAAAAATCTTGAAATACTAAAATCAAAAAATATATTGAATATTTTTTTCAAAAGATTTTTGTTTATTATTTTGAAAAAAATTTTTGTAAATAGCTTTTTGAAAGTAAAAATTGTTTTAAATGATATTTATAATGAATATTTTTAATAAAAAAATTCTAAAATTAGATATAAAAATATAACTTTTATATAATAAATTGAAAATTACAAATTTCTATATTTGAATAAATTGTTATTGATTATTGATTTCAAATAAAAATATTCTTAGTCATGAATTTATAATACCAAAAATATTCTAAAATAAAAAATAAATATAATTGATACAAAATAAAAATATTTATTATAACTTTTTATCTTATTTTATATTAATATTTTATAGTTCAATACTAATATTTTGTATTTTAATATTTTGAACTTCTAGATATTTATTGTTATCTATTTTTTGTTTCATTGGTCTTATTATTATTATATTGATAGAAAAGTGCAAGTATATGACTTTCTAGTTGTATTTCTCAAATACTCTTGAGACCATATATTTCTTTGTTATGAATATAACTATTTGGGATTGTTTTATAGATTAAGGTCTTATTCTTGAATACTTTTCTAAACATGGCTATAAGATTATTATATGTTTTTTCATTTAGATGTGTATATTGTATTCTATATTTTATTCTTAATATCAGAATCTTGTTAATAACATATTAGATATGTTTTTCTATTAACTTTTTCTTAGTTATTGCTTGAATTACTATCCTAATTTCTAATTTTATCAGGCTAATGATATCCTGATTCTTTTGTCTTGATCTTAACCAAATATTAAGAAATCTGGTTTGATCCTTTTTATTAATTTCATGAATTATAATATTCACTATTCCAGCTTAAACAGTTTCAAAAACTTGAGAATTCTAATTAATAATAAGAAGAATTGACTTTCTTGTATTAATCTGAGAGTCATTTGCTATATAAAACTTTTTTGTTTCTTTTAAGATTTTTCTTGGATTTGACAATCCAGATCATATCATCCATATAAGCAATTACTGCCTACCTTAAAGAGAGCTTAATTTTTTCCTCAGGTTTTTTGAAATTGGATATTTATTCTTCTTCCATAGAATAACCCAAGTTACTATTGTTTTAAATTTTGTATAGCAATGAATTGTAGAAAATTCTTCATAATAGTGAAAAAATTGTTTCTCCTTAATTTATACTATCCCTGTTACTATTGGATTAGAGAGTCTATTAGAAAGGATAATACTACAACTTCTATCTTTAAAAAGATCTATTATAAGCTTCTTGATAGTTGTAAAAATTTGAATCTGATCTATGGCCTTTTCAAGCATATAAAAAAATATTATGTTATATGTCTTGACAGTATCTTGAAAAAGGGTTCATAGTTCTTTTTTCTTTTTTTTTGATTTCTTCACAGATATTATTTAGCAAACAGATAGGTTCTATTGTACTTACTCTTTTTTTATAGACTGATAAAGTTTGATCTTTTAGAATTTTATATTGCTTGCAGATGGTTAATAGTCAGTTGATAAGGATCTTGTTAAAGTATTTTCAAGCTATTTCTAGAAGAATAATAGGTTTTGTATTGCTTAAATTACATTTCCAGGGCTTGAGTTTGGAAATAGAATAGATATTATTATTTTTCTATTTTCTAGATATCTGGCTCATACTTAGAACTTTGCTAAAAAGAAGACATAAAGTTTTTTTTCTTTTAACTCCTAAGTGTTTGAGCATTTCATAGTTTATGTATAAGGGATCAACAACTTTATTGTTTGAAAGGGATTGTAAAGTAGCTTTAATCTTTTTTACTTTGATTTCTTCTATTAATAGTAAGTATCATATTAAATTAATCTATTTCTTGAGTTGATATTCTTTTTTTCAAGAGGAATTAAGACTTTCAAAATTGACATTTCTTTTTTTGAAAGTCTTTTTGTAATATTCTTCAACCTTACTTCTAATAATTTGAGAATCAGTAATGATATATTCTTTACCTCTTAGTTTTTGATTAGCAACTGGTTTAATATGATTTTAAGTTTTTTATAGTTCAAGATTGAGCTTAGAATTTACTTCTAAATGAATTTGAGATTATCATATCTGTTTTCCAGAGCTTCCTTAATTTGGTTTTTATTATGGACACTTTTTTTTTTAACCTTCTATTAGATTAGTTATGTATGTTTTATTAAACATTTGTAAGCTCTACATATTAAATGAAATACTAAAGCTAAATCTTTAACCAACTCACTCATTTTGGTTATATTATTTCTCTAAGTGCAACTTCAGGAGTGATTTATTGCTTCATTAAAGATTCAGGTATAAATTCTTTCAATTTCTAATATCATTGCCTACAGGTCACTACTGCAAATTACTTTTTTAAGTTCTGACGGAGATCAAAACCCAATTACTTTATATCATACTTTACATTATTTAACAGAATTTCTTTCAACTTCTTGTCTTTAATTCTTTTTTCTTTATATATAGTATTAGTTTCTTACTGGATTGACTTTTTGTACTTTTGCTCTTTCTTTCCTGGCCTTGTAGATATGATAGCCTTTTTATTTTGATGTATTTGTGGATTCCTGATTTTTGTTTTCATTTAATTGCCTTTTTATATCTTATATTCTATATTTTCTTTCAGAAGTAATTGTGTACCATCAGGAAATTTTTGAAAAATTCTTTGAAAAACTTTAAAAATTTTCAAAAATTTGTAAACCAAAAATAATTTCATTAATTTTAATAATAAAAAACTTTGAAGATTTTTTATTTCAAAAAACTTCAAAAATATTCAAAGTAATAATATGTATATTAAAATAAAATTGATCAATAAAATATTGATTAATTTTAGTCAATCAAAAATTTAATTTATAAGTTATCATAATTTTGTCAATATGATTTCAATATTATTTCATTTTTAAAGCTATAAAGTAATTTTTGAAAGTTAATAAAGAATTGCATGTGGTCATAATATAACATAACTTCTTGGAATATGTGTTATATAAAGTCTCTAAAGTTCTTTCTTTTTTATTAATGTCAAATAAAAAAAAAGAAATATATAACATGTTTCAACAAATAAGAAAGTATTTTGGAGCCCTTCAAAAAGTCCAAGAATATTCCCAGTACCTAGGTCAAACTGAAGAATAAAGATTAACTCCTCATGCTAAAATAGAAACAGAGTCAATCTAGAAGCAATTAAGATATTCCAATTATTTTATAGAATTTTTGCCTACTAGAAGATTAATCGAAGAATCTTTAGATATATTAAAAAAGATATAACTATTTAAATAAATATCAATTTGTATATTTAGTTTCTAATATAGTAATTGAGAGATTTTTGGAGTCCCATAAAAGTTTTCATAAAAAAATTGATCAGTTATTAGAATATTAAAGTTACTTGCCTATAAAATGAAATCCATACGAGTCAATATTTAATTACTGAACAGGATTTATCAAGATAAGATTTAATTTTTAATCTTAAATTCTATAATAGTGTATGGTCAAAAGTATCACGAAAGAAGTTTTTTTTGAAAAAATATACACAAATCCCAAAAATTTTCATTGACATATAGAGGAATATTTTCAGTGAGAACATTTAGAGTTCTTTGAAAGTCTCATAAGAAAATGTTGAAAAATATATTATGAAAACCATATTTATCAACAGTAATTATTGCAGTTATTACTAATATAAATAAATTTATTAACAATATTATTTATTTAATAGCTTATGAGACGACACAGATTACTTTGAGGAACCATGACTTCAAAAATTCAGAATACCATGTTTTCAGTCTTTGACAAAAACTCACTGGATATAATCAATACAAATACAACTACTACTGAAATTACAGCCTGGAAAAATTTGCAAAAAATTCTAAAGTGCTTTAAAAATCTTCATGTCTGCCCTAGGGATAAAAACCAAAGTGTTATAATACATATTCTCAAAAAAGTCTGATCAAAAGGGGATGCCTTTGAGGAACAAGTTGCATTCACTATCACAATATGCCAAATAATTATAAATCCGTATAATAAAAGTATTTTAATTAATAAAGTGTTAATTAAAACAAAATAGAAAAAAATAAGATAAGTTTTAAAATTCTTCGAAATATTATAGAGTTATTTGTTTATTAATAAAATATTTTAGAAAAAAGTTAAAAAGAAAATCAGATTTATGAAAGGCAATTAAAGTGATGAAGATCAAGAAATACATGAGCAGTAAGATATTGAATTTCAAAGTACTCTGGAGAAAGTAGAAAATAATAAAAATGATCTGGAATTGCAACTGAAAAATGTAGGAATAGAAAGGTCTACTTCAATAATGAGTGATGTAAATGTAAATAATTAATAAAAATATGTAAAAAAAGTAATTTTCAATAAATAAAATTTTAAAAATAAATATT
>CAJVPT010002693.1:0-16969 GCA_910592055.1 Acaulospora colombiana
GGGACCCAGGTGATAAATTAGACTTGTTAACTGTATAATTGATACTGAGATTATCACAAGGCTTCAGGATCTTCATAGGACAAATTTCTTATGGTTTACAACAGCTATCTAAACTAAAACATTCATTATTTATTTTATTGGAACTGTTGAAAGAACTAATGTATTTTATTTTATTTTTGATATAAATAATATCAGTAATATTGTAAGGAGAAAAATATCATAAAAAATATCACAAAATTTCAAAGAAACATATAAAGGTGTTAAAGAAATATAAAAAAAAATCTAGATTTTTTTTAATTACCTTAAATAGCTACATTTAAATATAGTTAAACTGCTGAATTTTTTTTTGAACCTGGTTAGATTTTAAAATTTGAAATCTATATCTAATTCATATACAAACAGATCAAACAAATTTAAATCTGATTTGATTCATTCAGATCAAATCTACAGATCATTTGGATTTGAATAAAAATTGTGATTTCTAGCTGAGAGTAAATATCTCTTTATTTACATTTTGTTTCTTTTATATATTACTAACTATTATCTCTATTTATAATGAGATCTGTATTTTAACACATTTAGTACTACTTTCTCAGTATGCATTGGTAAGCTATTTATACTTTTCTAACTAACAATGGACTATCTACCTTAATCAGCTATGCTAACCCTAAACTTTGCTAAACTTTCCATACTTTATCAAACACACATAGTTCTCTTATTAGTACCCAAGCCTCAATCTATAGTTTCTTACCTTGTAACACTCAATCTTTTATGCCAGACTTTTAGGTTTTTAGATTCTAGACCATTATATATAAATTGTGTTACTCACGTGACCCACGACAATAGGATTATATTATTATATAGGTACTCTATACTTGGCATAAAAACATGATTAATAATGTACTGAATCTGCTTGTCTATTACCTTTTTCATTTCTATTATAGTTCTAGCTTTACTTATATTTTGGTCTATAAGGTTTTTTTAATATTTTTTTTTCTCAAAGCTATTGTACTATATACCTAGGATCCTTAATGATATACTTGGTTTGCAATACTCTACTCTAAATTCTTTAATATTAACTTTTTGTTTGTAATCTATGCCTTTTCCATTTATGATCAATAGCTATAATTTTGATGGATTTACTTAAATATCATTGATATGATAGAATTATTGTATTGTGTTTATTACTTGTTATAGATCTTTTTAGTTACTGATGATCCATGTTGTATCATCTATATAAGTACTGGTAATGATGTTAGTTGTTTTACAGTTCTATTTTCTTTTAAGTCTTCACAGTATTTTGAACTTATTATATATTTTTTATATATTTTTGTAATCATGATCAGGAGAAGGTCACAAAATATTTGTCACAAGAGTAGAAATATTGTATCTTTTTGGTCAATTCTATCTTATATATTATATTACTCTATTAAACTATATTATATAACTATTGAGTTTTGTCTGGTATAAAAAAATTGATTAAAATTTGAATTATTCAGTATTGAATTATAAATTTTATCATATTATCTCTCTAGAATTCAGGATAATTCCAGTATCTCAGATTAATATATCATGATTTTTCTGATTATTTCAAAGTAAAAATCTTTAAGAACACTTCTAGAAAATTGATAGTTGACTTTACTATTAATAAACTTAATATAAAGTACTTTGGAATATTCTATAGTCTTATTTTGTCACATATAACTATTATTTTGAAGAATACTTAAGTTTTTTTTAGGATAATATAGCTTATTAATCCAGAGAAACTAATAGTATAATAATTATTATTATTTATTTTAGTTTATATTCCCAAATATCATATAATTCAATTATATATTTAAATAAGAAAATTCTCTTTTTGGAGATTCTTCAGGATTTATCTAACAATAAAATTATCTTTAACTTGAAATTATTATCTTACCTCTTCTGCCTAAATCACTAGTAATAAATTTCTTTATTTATTATTATCCAAACTAGGAATTTTTATGTATTATGTTAGAAGTCTAACTTGATGTTTCTATATGCTAGATCTCTATCTCTATTTGATTCCTAAGAGGTAAATTGAATAGATTGACAAATTGGGAATGACTATAAAATATAGTATAATTCTTTCATGTTTTTTAAAAAAAAGTAAAGCTTTGCTTAGTATTGGAAGTATTTATTGAAGAAAAATTCTAATGATTCAAAATTTAAAATCTAGCAAGTATCAAGAGAAAGAAATCTTATATGAGCAAATTTAGCAATCACTTTAACAACAATCAGCTATATGATTAAGTACATTAGTTATTTCATAAAAAAAGCCTAAGAAAAGGATCTTGTTTAGACAAATCTTGTGAAACTTATTCTTTATAACATCCTAATATTTATTTTCTACTATAGTAGACTGATTAGTGAGTTTTTCACTAATAATCAAAAGCTTATGTAGCCTGTAAATAAAAAAGTTCATCCTTCTATAATACTTACAAAAACAAATACATAAAGACAGAGGCATAAAAAGATTTGAGTGAGTCTCAAGATAATTTTTCCTAAACTAATTATAATATCACTATTATAACAATCTATCCAAAAGATTTGTCTTAAAATTCATCATTTTATTAAGTTATTATAAGAAGTTACATTTATATATTTTTATATATAAAATTATTATATAATCACTATAGCTATTCTAATATTATATCATATATAAATTACTTTGTAGTCAGTTAATTTTCTATTACCTCAGCTTATAGTTTTTTACCTTTTTGATATAAATATATTTTTTGCATAATCTTTTATCTTATAAGGAGTATAGTAATAGTAAGTAATTAATTGTTTTATTTAAGCTTTAGTTATATCATAATTATTGATCAGGTAACTATAATAAAAATCCTAAACTTAGTTTGACTTTTTTGGCCTTTAACACTATAATTTTAGAATTGATATTAAACCTATTTTTTTACTATTTCTATATCTCCAAATCTCAATATTATTTTATCTGATTAATTAATAGTACTATTTATAACCAAGATCATATATCCCATCAATTCAGTTTTAGTATTAGATACTCCAATATTTTAATTTTTGATAGTATTCTTCCAAAAATTATTTATGCAATTGATTTTTTTTGAATACTTTATTGATATCACACCTCCAACTTCTTTAAATAAATTTATATTTTTTTTTGTTCAATTTAATTTTAACTTATTCTCTTACCTTTTTGATCTACAGAATAATCTTTTATATAATAGTAAAAACTTATATTTGTCCTCTTTATTTAAAAACCTAAGTTTATAAAAAGCATATCTTAATTTTGAAGATTCAAATTAGAAACTCTTTTTCAAGAACCTTTTTTTATTAATAACAATACAATAAAAACAAATGATGAATTTTACAACTTAGTCAATAAAAATATCCATGGTATAATTATGAAAGTGGAAGTTTTCTCTGGAGATGATACTCAAGATCCAATTGACTGAAAAAAGAAGTTTATTAAAGCAGCCCAAGTAAACAATTGAAAAGGTAAAAAACTTTATTGAATGATTAATGCTTACCTTATTGATGAGGCTAAAAAATGATAAAATATTTATTATGATATAAACAATGCTAACAATAAACAATAGCAAGAAATACTAGCATTAAAGCTCATTTAAATTATTTTTGGTTTCAATATTGAATAAATAAATGAACTAGAGACTTAAAAGGAAGAAAACAAGACTCTTATAAAACTGTAGACTCCTACTACACCTCTTTTATGAAGTTGTTGACCAATGTAGACATAGATGAAACTATGAATAATAATAAAAGCTTAAATTCTTTATCTATAGATTGAACTCTCATGTTGTTCTTATTGTATCAATAATGAAACTAGCAGCTGTTACTGATGCTCTCAAATATGCAAAGCAATATAAAAAAGATCAAGATATTCATAAAGATGAAAGACCTCTTATATTAAGAAATTCTGGTTCTAGAGTTTCTAAAGCATAAGAAAATGCAATGGATGGATTGATCAAGAAATTTGAATAAATGCAACTCAATTTGACTGAAAGATTGAAAAAGATGGAAGCTTACTCCCTTTAACAAAAAAACAATTCACCAGTACAAAGAATGCTGTCATTTGTATCTATCTAAATGTCCAACTTTGCAAGAAGCTGTTTCAAATATAGTGAACCTAATTACCTTATAAGAGATTATCTCTCTGAAAGAACCTTACCATTCTATCAATCTCATTTTAAATGAAATCAATCAATTAATTATCTAATGATAGAACAATATCATATACAAGAATAGGATAAAGAAAAAGAAGTCTATATGGTCAACGAGCAAAATCATCCCCTTATTCTACTAATAAAAGAGATACTAAAGAAAGACAAAAAAATCAAAATCTCAAAAAGAAATCCAATTATAAACCAAAAGAATTCTAGTATAATCTATAGAATTACAAGAAGAAACAATACAAGAGCCTATAGTAGTATCTATTGCTGCTTCCAGAAGATCAAGAACAAGATATCAATCTTTTATTATAGATAATTTGAACCTATATAATATTTTAGATAATATTTTATAAATTTATTCAAATGCTACCCTTGAACAAATAATATAATATTCTAACTAGTAAAGAAACTTGATTAAGGTTTTGAGAAGATCCAAAAATATTGAATCTGCAAACTATCTTCATTTAAAGAAGAAAAGAAAAAAATAATAGCTATTAAATGCTATATACAAATTAAAGGGAATCCAATTATTGCTTTTTAAATTCAAGAGCTGCTGTAAACATTATCATGAAAAAACTTATGAATAAACTTGAACTCTCTTTAAATGCTTCCTCTAGAACAATTATGGTAACTGCTAATGTACAAGAACAAGAATTCTTGAACAAAGTTTGAATCTACAAATCTTTATTTAAGATTTAATAATCTCTATTAAACTATAAGTTATTAAATCCTGAAAAGAAATTCTTCTTCTTGGTACTAACTGGTTTGAAAAAATAAAAGCCAAGTGGAACTTTAATATATGAACCTTATAAATTTATTATGATAGAAAGTACATCAATATTGGAACAATATACCTAGTAAATATCCTCATCAATCTATTATAGAGAAATTTCCCAATAATAATAATAAACTCTTAGATAAAATTGAATATCAATAAGAAGAAAATCTCAAAGAATTAGAAATATATACTTCTAATATCTACTGTATATACAGTAAAAGATATTCCATTTGAAAATCCTGCTATATATCTCTCAGAAACTTCTTATGAAAAGCCTAATACATTAAATATAGATGTTTTATCTAAGAAACAAGAAGAATCTTTTATATAAAAATAAAAATGTTTTTGCTGAAAGCATCTTCAAGGAAGGATAAACCAGTGATTTGGTAAGAACTAATATGGTAACTTATTTTATTAATACAGGTAATGTGAATTCAATCAAACAAAAAGCATATAAATGCTCTCCTGATTAATTGAAGTTGATCAAGAAAGAAATTATAAACATGTTACAAAAAAAAACTATTGGTTTAATTATTGGTCCCTGGTTCTCTTCTATTATAGTGGTGTCAAAGAAAAATAATGAAAAATAACTTTGTTTGATTATAAAAAGTTAAACGAAGTCATAGAAAAAAACATTTATTTTATTTCAGTAATGGATAATTTAAAAACTTTTAATGATGCTAAATGGTTCTTTTGTCTTAATTTCACAAGTGATAATTGGTAAATAGCTATAAATGATACAACCAAAAAGGAAACTGTTTTCATCATAAAATTTGAACTCTATAAATTCAATATTATACTATTTGAATTATGCAATACTTTTAGAAACTAATGAACAAAGTTCTTGTTACATTTAGAGTAAATTTATTAAAGTTTGTTTGGATGATATTACTATTTTTTCCAAAACATTTGAAGACTATTGCATATATATCAACATTATTTTAGATATCCTTAGGCAAGCCAATCTAATATTAAACTCAAAAAAATATCACTTTTTTCTGTCACATGTTAAACTTCTTGAACATAAAATTAATCAAGAAGAAATTCAACCTGATAATGAAAAAATCAACAAGATTCGCAATTATTTATGACCTATTACTATAAAATAAGTCAAAAGATTTTTAGGACTTGCTTTCTATTATAGGAAATTTATTAAGAACTTTTCTTCAATTGCTAAGCCTCTAAATCAACTATTAAGAAAGATACATTGTTTGAATAGACAGAAGACAAAAAAAAGCCTTTAAATTTTTAAAGAAATGTCTAATTACTACTTTAATTTTGATATATCCCAATTTTGCCAAATCATTTTATGTCTATACTGATACTTCAAGAACTGGCATTAGTACTGTACTTTCTCAAAAAATTATCAAAATAAAGAATATGCTATGATATATGCTAGTCACAGTTTAACTAGAACAGAATAAAATTATATAGCAACTGAGCTTGAATATTTAAATATTGTATAGGTGATAAAATACTTTCATTAATACTTAAGAACAAATTATTTCTATCTAATCACTGACTATTTTACTTTTTATTGATTAAAGATATTTAAACTAAAAGAAAAAAAAGCAAAATAGATTTTTGCCTGAAACCTTACAATTACTTTGTTATCAGTAAAACTGGGAAAAAGCATAACAATACAGATATTATTTCTTGAATGTATGAGAATAAAACTTCTATTCTTATACTAGATTAAGATACTTATCAATTATATATAAAACTTATTTTTGGAAAAGGATGAACTGCCAAAACAAAAACATTTTACAAAAGATTGAGAATGTTAAACTGAAAATTATTGGTTTATTGCTAAGCAATGGTATAATATTTATAATGAAAGAACACTATATTATTATACACATGTTTATTGTAAACAATGTCAAAAAGTTTCTGATAGAAACAGATGACCATTTAAAGATGATTGTATCTGCAAGGAAAAACAAAAAGAGGTAACAAAAACCTTTTCTAAATACATAGAAAACTCAAAATTGAATAAAATAATCTCTGATAAAGTTAATCAATGACTGAGATCTCTTCATAATTGATAAACATATATTGATAGCTTCTTGAAAATAAGCAAGCCTCTGAAGAATATTTACAAGAATTTAATATTCTTATCCTATGATACTTATGCAATTCTATCTGGTAAACAAGCACTAATTCTGAAACTCAATACTAATTATCTATAGTATCATCATACAAATCTAACATTAAAAAAATATAGTTTTGATAGTTAATGTCCTAGTAAACAAATAGCAAGATAGATACTTAATACTATTATCACTTCAAAAACTATTTACAAAACAACAAACTACTATTAAATCTTGACAAAATACAATAACAACAATTATAAGCCAAAAGCAAATTTTTTGAAATTAAAAACAACATATTTTACAAAAACAAAAGAAGAAAAATGTGAAACTAACTTCTTAAAGTTTTATAAAAACATAAAATAGAACTAGTATTATATTTATTGCATAATCATTCTGCAGTATACATCTAGGTATGAATAAGATGTTTAAAAATGTTCAAAGTCAATATTTTTGATCACAAATATTAAAGTTATAAAAGACTATATCAGATCATGTGATAAATGTCAAATATGAGAAAAATATAGAATATCTGGTTCTTTATATTCTATTTCTGTTGGAAAACCTTTTTCAAAAATCAGAATAAACATTGTTAGTCCTTTACTATGTGCAAAAAAAGCCACTGATATATTGTGATAACAATAGACTATTTTATTAAATGGCCTGAAGCTAAAGTAATTTTAGAAGAAACAGGAAAACGAGTGACTGAATTTATATTTCAAACCCTTATTTGTAGACATAGATACATAAAACAGATACTTTTAAATCAAGGAATTCATTTCAGAAATGAAATAGTTGATAATTTATTAAAGAAATTTAAAATATAAAACTTATTAGCCACTCCTTAATATCCTCAAAATAATAAACAGTAGAATAATCTGACAGAAGTTTATATAAAACATTGGATAAACTAATAAAAAACAAGAAAATTGAAATAACTATATTGCATTAGTATTATTTGTATACAAAACAGTCAATCAATTATTTATAAAAATGACCTCATTTTACTTAATATATAGATAAAAACCTCTAATCCTTCTTATTGAAATGGATGAAGTAATAAAAGAAGACATCCTATTACAATTGTTTACTTTGATAAAAGAACTATCTCAAGAAAGAGAAGCTATCAGGTAAAATATTCATAGAAGTTAATAAAAATAGAAAGAGTATCATAATCAAAAGAAAAACCTAGTCCCAACAATTTTTTTTTTTAAATGCTAGCTCATTCCTGCATCATAGCGATAAGGGCTTATTTAGATAAGGAAAAAGTCTAGAGACAACCGGGATGAATAATTATCAGTATTGCTAAGAATTTACAGATTAATGAATAGTACAAAGAGCTAACTATTTACATCTTACTCAACCAGAATAAGATAATTACATAACCATCTAGTTTAGATTTTCTACTTACAAAAACAAAACTTTGAAAATAGTAGGGAGATGTGGCAATTCACACTATATTAAATTCTCTACTATGTCACGACACTTCCTAGAACCTAAATCCACTGGGTGGCTTATTGCTACCCTAAAAAGGGGGCTAATATGCCAAAAATTCACCTAAGTTATCCAGTATGATTGATGTTAAAAATTTCTCATATGGAGTCTTAACTCCACTAGTACTTAGAAAAAAAAAAAATTTTTTTATAGATGTGTTTGGATTTTGTCCAAATGGATTTGGCGTTGTGACTTTGTGATAAAAGTGGTTTCAATGAGAGACTCAGTATATCAAAAACCTCCTGAAAAGATACTAACCCTTATAATTCTTATCATATATTGTTGGGGGAGAAAAGAAGAAGAGGAGAGGATATTGTCTATCCAATGTGTCCTGAACCAGCTTTCTTTTTTTTTGTGTTATCCATGATGTAAGAAATTTCATGTCTTGTATATACCTGCACCAAATCACAATGGCTTATGGCAAATTCCATGTTCTTATAGATACTGAGAAAATGCATTTAGACATGTGAGGTGACCAATGGAAGCTTGTTTATATTTTTTACTAATATAAAAATTTCTGTCCAATCATGGTGTGAGAAACTTTGTGCTACTAAAATTCAGGGTCAAATTGAGGTAGGTAAAATTCTCAAGGAAAACCTAGAAACGAGTACTATTAGAGTGCAACAGGTGATAAAGAAAGTGGAAGAGAAGTCTCTTATCACAAACAACACTCTGTATTGTTTCTCTACAGTGTAAGACAACTGTACATTAGTTCTTTTTCCTTTCAGAACTTTCTTGCCATTGGTAAGAAGGGTGTTTGCTTGACTTTTTGGTCACTAGTAGTCAAGTTTTTGTTTGAAGAGAAGTAATAACAAGAGGGAGAGGGTATAGGAATAACTCTTGAAGTTTTCTTCAAGTTGGTTTAAAAAAAGTGGTAAGACTGTATTAACAAAGAAATATAAAACTTCTTGCGAATATCTTTTTTGTGTGTGGTCAGAAGATCAGTAGTGAAAGTTCATCCTAGCCCCAACATTTAAAATAAGTAATAAAATATTAATATATAATACTGTGTAAAATAAGCATTTCACAAGAAAATAAAATCAAAATGAAAAGGATCTTATTATATTTATAATATTCTTCTAAATAGTATCTATTAGTTGAGAACTTTAGATGAAAAAGTATTGACTGCCCCTATAAATACCTATATTTTAAAGAAGTATTATGATCAAGAAAAATGGGAATCACAAATTACTTTATAAAACTATTAGCCACTATAATCATCATTTGATCTGTGAAAACTATTTGAACCACCCAAAAAGAAAATCTAAAATAATTAAAGATATTTAAGAAAAATCTTAGTAATTAAATACTTATAAAGAAACAGACTTAGAAGGACATATGAAAAAAGACCTGTCCAATTGAGGAGAAGCTTCTATATCTTATAACTGAAGAAGTTGTTTCATTAATAAATTTGCCAGCAAAGATTATTGTTCTCCTTCTCTAGATTCATATATAAGAGATATTAATAGTGATCAGTTATTTCCTGAAGGTCTACTGAAAGGTTCTCATACTTGTTATATAAAACAAAAATGGTTTTTTTAAGCCTACCCAACTAGTAGCACAAGTTTTCTATCTCCTCTTTGAGAACAAGATTTTTTCAAAACAAGTTTTGATTATTAATGGAATAAAAACTTCTAGTTTCTTTAGAGGAAGAATAAGTGACAGAGATATGTTTTTGTTTGTGGACTCTTGGTATAATAAATATTGCTTATAATTGATGAAATATATTATTTCAAAAATGCAAAAGATATGATTTTTAAGTATATTACACAAACATATGAAGATCAGGAACACAAAACAAGTTTTGACAAATATAAATAGACAAGGTTTTTTCATATCTCTCATCAAAACTATTTCAAGATCCCCAAAACGTGCAACAATCTCAAAATAAATACTATTGTTAATCAAATTATGGATAATCTCATTGAAACAACTCTTGAAAATATAAATATAGTTCACCATATGTAGATATTATGCAATCTTTAGAAGTACAAGTTCTAATAAAGTACAGATATTTACAAAGGATAACAAAGACCGGAAATCAACAAATAACCTTGATGCATGTTTATCTTTTAGAAGAATTATTGGATCAAATAGTAAATTACCATTATAGCAGGTTGATCAGCAAGTTGGTCAATAATAATCAAAAGTTTGCATAACCTATGAATAGAAGAGTCCATTCTTCTATCACATATACACACAAAAAAACAAGGCAAAGGTGTAAAAAGATTTGGGCAAGTCTCAAGATAGTTTTCCCTAAAACTATTTATAACTTCACTATTATAACAATCTATCCAAAAGATTCATCTTAAGATTCATCATTTTATTAAGTCATTGAAAGAAGTTATATTTATATATTTTACATATAAAGCTATTACATAATCACTATGGCTATTCTAGTATTATGTCATACATAAATTACTTTATAGTCTATTACTTCAGCTTATAGTTTTTTACCTTTTTAATATGAATATATTGTTCGCACATTCTTTTATCTTGTGAAAAGTATAGTGATAGTTGATAATTGATTGTTTCACATAAACTTCAATCATATTATGATTGTCAGTCACATGATTACAGCAAAAATTCTGAACTTGGTCTGGTTTCTTTGGTCTTTAATATTATCAATATTGTTTTTTGTATAATCAAGTATCTGCATATTACAAATGAGCTTGTATTAGAACTTATTATCTTTTTGAGAGGACAGAAATAAAGCAAATTATATTAATAAGAAAAATGACTCTTAGAAATATCTATAAGATAACAACTGTTGAATTTCAATTCCTAATTGATACTTAACTTGTAAAACTCACAAATTAGTTAAGGAGAATTGTTAAACTATAAATTTCACCATATAATCTTCTTAAAACTCAGGATAATCCCAGTACCTCATATCAATATATCATAATCCTTCTGGTCATCTGAAAGTAAAAATCTTCAAAAACATTTTTAGAATATTGATAATCAATTTTGCTATTAGCAAACTTAACATAAAGTACTCTAAAATATTCTATAGTCTCATCTTATCACATATAACTATTATTTTCAAAGAATACTTAAGTTCTGATTAAGATAATATAGCTTAATAGTTCAGTGAAACTAATAATATAATAATAATTATTATTTATTTTAGTTTATATTCCCAAATATTATATAACTCAATTATATATTTAAAGGAGGAAATTCTTCTTTTAAAGATTTCTTAGGATTTATTCAACAATAAAATTACTTTTAACCTAAAATTATTGTCCTATCTCTTCTACTTAAATTACTGATAATAAATAATTTCATTTATTATTGTCCAAACTAAGAACTTTTGCATATTATATTAGAAGTTTAACTTGATATTTTTCTGCACAAGTTCTCTATCTTTATCTGATTTCTAAGAAGTGAATTAAATAGGTTGATACTGATCTGAGATTTTTATTTTTTTAAGAGTTAGAGTCAATATCTTGATGTTAACTAAGTCATATACCTTGGATATATCCTAGCTAAGGATCTATGTCTACTATTTACTCTCTTTAACATGTTCTATTATGACATTAATTATATACATATAATATTATATACTGTTTCCTAGAAATCTTTCCTACTCTCTTGTTATTATGTCTATTTCTCATAGTGCTTGTTCTTGATTTTTTCTGGGAATTTTGCCTACCTCAGTTTAACCCTAAATTTTGAGTAGCACAAAATTTCACATACCATGATTGAACAAACAGAGTTCACATTATTAAAAGAATGTAAACAAGCTCCCATTGGTCACTCCACATATGTGAATGCATTTCCTCAACTCCATAAGAACCTGGGATCCACTATAAGTCATTGTGCTGATGTAGGTGGATATAGGACAACCCTCCATTTATATCATTGATTCTTTCAAGAAAGAGTCCATCTGAATATGGTAAAGGTCACAAGATATTACAACTGGGTTTTATGGTTGTAGTCACTAACTCCTAGTCACTGAGTAGGTTCTTTCTTTAGTTCCATCAAATAGGTAAAGATTCGAAATAAAGTTCTTATGGCAAAATTGGGTTGTATGGCAGGCAAGACATAAGGGAGTCAAATTTTTTTTGAGATGACGTGTCTCACCTGAGCATGTTAGTTAGAGAAAATCTAGGAGAATCAATGAATTTTCTTTCTTGATATGTAAATTAGATTAATCCAAGTAATTCTCCCTGAAAACAAGCCATCCTGTGGATTGGAATGGTTAGAATTTCACAGCATAGAAATACTGAAAGCAGCTGAGGTACAGGCAGTATGTCCTCAACTGATAAAGCTCTCGAAGAGTAACCAGCTTATGGAATCAAAGTAGTAGTAGTAGCATAAAATTTTAATTACTCACAAACAATTTTAGGAGTGTTTTATTAGTAACTATTTCTTGTATATACATTCATTTGTCACGACTTGAAACTTTAATAAACCAAGGCTGAGTTGCTATTTTAAAAAAAAAAAAAAAAAAAAATTGTTTCCTAGAAATACAGCTTAATTGTATTCTGATAAGATTTTCTTTTTTTTTAATGCATCTGGCTAGCCTGTTGGTTAGGATTTTTGTAAAGATTTTCTTATCTCCATTAAGTAAAGTGATTGGTCTGTCTTATGATATCGAGATTGTTTTCCCAGTTCTTTAGTTTTGGAATTGGATAGATGATTCTTTTACTTTACTTTGCAAGAGTATTGTTACCTTATTGAATTATTTGATTAAAAATTCCTTGAACTTCTTTGATTTTTTTTTTCAAGTATTTATAAATAATGTAGGCAATTTTATCTAAACAAAACAATCTAAAAAAAAATAATTCAAGAATAACTTATAAAAGATAGTTTAAAGAGAAAACTAGTTTTTTTGAATAAAAATACTAAATATAATCAAAGCAGAAAATATAAAATTGAAGTTAATTAAAGTTAAGATACATATAAATATTGAAAAAATAATATTGTAGATATATTGGTCAAGAAAGTATTAAATTTTTTAATAATCAAGTAAAAGAATTTCAAATTTGATAAGATTAGTACAAAAGTAAAATGATAAAATATTTTATTATATAGTTTAATAAAGGTTTTGCTAAACTCTTTTCACTAATTCTCTGACTTACATATCTGACTATTTGCATAGATTTTAATTAAGCTTTCTACCAGTGTTACTAATAGAATTGTAACTATCATTGTTAGTTCTATTCTTGTGAAAAATAGTCAGTTTTGTACTTCTATCTGGAACCTATTTTTTTGTTTTTCATTACTTATTTGGATTTATACTATTTATTTTGATTATTTCTTTTTTATAATCTATTAAGAATCCATCTGAATAGAATTGTAATATTCCTTGTTTCTCTAAATTTCTTTTTAAAATTTCTTTCAAACAGTTTTAATAGATTTTTTTTTTGATATATTTTCAATAATTCTTGTTTCTTATTAATTAATTATTATTTGTGGTATTTGATTTTTTAATTCTTAAGTTGTTCTAATATACTGGATCTTATTATTTATTTTTTTTCTAATAGTTCTTTTTTTATTGAAATCTTTAAATCTTTGACTATTATTGTCAATATGCATTTGTTTACGAAATTAATCTTATAAATATTACCTCTTTTTACTTTATAATATATAAACTATTTATATGTATACCTTTTGTATATCTCATGTATTAAGAAAATATTGTTTCCTAATTTTTTACTTATTTTTTATAGTTGAAATATTTTATATTGATTATTTTTTTTTTAGAATTGAAATAAAATATTTATGTTATTTAATATAAGTTTTGATTTTGAACTTGATTTTTACCTTATAAATATAACTATTTTGAAATTTTCAATATCTTTTTAGATATTTAAATATATAATATTTGTTAAACTCATTAATTTATATTCATCAAACAAATATACTTTATTAAATATCTTCTTTGGTTTAAATTTCTTGAAAGTTTTTTTTTGTTTGAGTCTCTTTTAATTTTTTATATATTATGTATAATTTTAAGGATTGTATTTTAAATAGTAAAGTTGTCTTCTTTTTTATTTATTTCTTCTATATATTTTAAAACATTTTTTTCTTGTATCCAAAAAACTAATCATTTATTTTTATTAATAAATTCTTTTTTAAAAGTTATCTTTTTATTTATGAAGATTATAAAGTATTATTCAGATATGCCTTGGTTTATTTTTTTATTTTCTTAAATATATTAACTTTTTTTTTTTTTTTTTTTAACCTGCAGTCAGGTCAGCATGATGTATCTTTATTGTATATATGCTAGGTATTTACAAATTTTGTGACTTTCATATACTGACTCACTCGTCGTAAAAAAATTATTTCTCTAAATGCAATCTAGAGAATGATATTTCTCTCCTTTACTAATTTGTAATATTTCCTCTAATTAATAAATTCATTGTCTACAGGTCATTACTGTAGAACTATTATAGCTTTTGTCTATAGATTATTATTTTTTTTATATATAATATAGATTTGTTAGTAAAGTTGAATTTCTATTTATAGTTATATATAAGTTGTGTTTACCAATATAATAACTTTAAAGCCTTTATTATTCAATTTATTCTTACTTTTTGATATATGTTATTATAATTTCATTGTTTATTATTGATTTAGTATCTAATTGTTTAACAATTTTTATTGATTGATGCTTTAATATATATAAACTTTCTAGATTTTTAATAATCTCTATAAATATATCTTATATATAAAGTTGTAAAAAATCTTTTTTATTTTTTTTTTCAAGTTGCCAAAAATATAGAATATATAGTATTATATTAAAATTTGTTTCTTATAAAAGATTATTTTATTAACTCTTAATATTTTAATAATAATACTATCTATAATAGTATATATTTTTTGTACTGTTACAGTTTCTTATTTGAATTTATTATAACAATTGTTAAAAAACCTATAGTTTTAAGTAATTATCATATATTTTAAGGTTTGATTAATATATTAACTATATTTTCTTCTTTTTTACCTATTATTTATAATATATGTTAAGTTATATTTATTTTTTAATCTAAAATAGAGTGTCTTTATTGAGATATTGAAAGATATCACAATATTTAAAACTTTTACAAAGTGACTAACTTATCATTGTACATTATTAGTTAAAGAACTATACTATTTAAAAAATATGATGAGTTTACTAAACTAGTTTAGACTAAACAAAACTATATCTAAACTAGATACTCTAAGTCAGATTTAGGGGACAATATTATGCTCTCCTAGTAGCTTAATATAGAGTCTTTAAGTCAACTAGGATCATTGTCAACAGTTTGTCATTATTTATTATCCCAAAAAACAATGAATTGCTAAAATTAACATTGGAAAAAAGGGAAAAGGAGATACAATTCAAAGCCCTCCAAAAGGTTCTTGCTTTATTTTACAGTTTCCTCTTGAAAGGGGTTTACCTGATTGTAATATTCTCTAAACTTTATGCTGTTTGAAGAACTTAACCATTCCTAAAAGTGATTTCAAGAAGAATATTTGAGGAACTTATTCTTCTACCAATATACAGATTCACTTAATGCTATTAAAGCCAGTATCATATTATGGAAGAATTTACTTAACTGAGATAAAGAAATCTTTTCACAAACTTTGCCTAACCAGGATAGAAGCTTGAAAATTTCAGCTTTTGTTCAAAAAAGCTTTTTCATCACCTGAGGAACTTAATGAGAGATGAGAGTTGGATCTTCTATTCTTATCTGTTACTCACCTTTCAGTATCATAATTGTTTTTTGGAGGTTGAATATATATGATTGAAGGGGATGTTTTTTCTAAAACTTTCTTTTCTATATCATCAATAATATATTGAAATACAAAAGTGTGATCAATAGAAACTTATTTACATTTCAAAAACTGATGTGTTTTGTATCAGCCAATCACCTTTGATGAAAATTTGTGCTATCCAAAATTAGGGTCAAACTGAGATAGGTAAAATTCTCAGAAAACCATAAACATGGAAGTTTTAAAAGGATCAAGACAGTCAAAAAGTAAAAAAATAAACCTTTTTACTATAGAAAACCTCTATAAACCTCTCACTTCAAAGATTAGAAAAACCTTTATGTATTTCATAATCATTTCTTCTTCCTTTGGAAACTTTCTTGCCATTGGTATCAAAGGTGTTACTTGACTTTTCTTGGTTACTAGAAGTCAAGTTTTTGAATGAAGAGATTTGTAGACAATAGAGAAAGGGTAGAAGTAACTCTTGAAGTCATATTTCAAGTTGTTTTAAGAAAAGTGTTAAGACTTTATTAACAAGAAAGTGTAAAAATTTCTTGCAACATCTTTTTTATGTATGGTTAGAGAATCAGTAGAAAGAGTATATTAAGTTATATTTATTTTTTTTTTTTTAATCTGCAGTCAGGTCAGCATGGCTTGTCTTTATTGTATATATATCAGATATTTACAAATTATTTTGACTTTCACATACT
>CAJVPT010002694.1:0-16965 GCA_910592055.1 Acaulospora colombiana
TCTATGTTTCCCTGCTTTAGTTCTCAGCCATCTACTTAATTTAGGAGAGAAGGAATTGAGCAAGTTGACACTATCTATCAAAACAATTATAGTAACTTGTATCGCTTGATCTACATTAATATTATATTGGATACTATAGCAGCATTATTAATAAATGCTGCAATATATAGGTTCTTTGCTTCGTTAAAATTTTTTTTTTATTTTAAAAAAAGTTTAAACAATAAATATCGACCTGACAATACATTAAACAATATATCAAAAAAAAATAAAATTTAAAATGAATCACTAGCATTCCTTGCCAAAGGCCCTTTCCACCATGACCTCAAGCTAGGGATTGTAATTTTTATCCAAAACCAATGATCTACAGATTTGATCCGAACAGATCAAATCGAATCAGATCGGATTTCAAAATTTGAAATCCGTATCCGATTCGAATACAAACAGATCAAAAAATTTAAAATCCGATCTGATCCATTCGGATCAAATCCGTGGATCATTCAGTTTTGGATAAAAATTGCGATCCCTACTTATAGCAGAATTGATTATATCTAATTCACAACTAATATCAGTCAAGAGAACCTAAATGATTTTTAAACATTCCAATGGAGTTAGTTATAAACAACAATTATAATCTTCTTCTAATTAGACTAACAAATGATAATTTGTTAAAAGATAAACAATATCAAAATCAAAAAAGAACATAAGGCAAAAAGATACTAGATACTGTCAACTCAACATCAATGCAATGGAAAAAATTTAAACAATAGACTGAAACCAAAATAATAGAATATAACCAATTATATTCATACTCTGAAAACTCAACATGGATTCAAACAAAGTTAGATTCAGTATAGTAGGAATTTGAAAATATTCTTGTCAAAGGTGTATATAGAACTCTTAAAAAAAAATGAATATATTTGATACCAGATAAGAAAAGATTTGATTTACCAATAAATGAACAAAAGTATAAAACTTATAGAGAGACCAACAGAGTTTACTACCTATTAAAAAAAACTTATCATAGTTAAGATACAAACATTAGAGACAAATTTACACAAGTGATCAATAAACTCTACTTCCTATGCAAGTAAACAGTGGATTGAAATTTTACAGCTCCTTAGTCCTTAGAAGAAGTCCAAATACATCTCAAAAATATTTCCAACATAGAACACACATTAGGAATAGCCTGTAAAAAGAAAGAGAGTTTATATATTAAGAGCTAGATCAACAACGCACTTAAAACCAGATGTGAAGATCTCAAAAGCAATTAAAAATGAATATTACTGTATACTCTTTTTTTTTTTTTTTTTTTTTTACCCTCTGTCAGACTAATTATGTATGTTTTATTAAATATTAGTATACTATATATGTAAAATGAATCGCTAAAACTAAATCTCTAATTAACTCACTCATCTTGATTATTATCACTCTAAATGCAACTTCGGAAGTGATTTATCGCTCCATTAATAATTCAGGTGAAAACCCTTCCAACTACTAATTTTATTGCCTACAGATCACTACTGCAGATATTACTGTATACTCTCTACTAAACTGAAAAATATCCAAGATAACTTTAGATTGGGTTAAGACCAAAAATCAAGATGAAGAAGAATATATAGCTATAAACCTACAAACAATTAAACAAGTAATAAAAGACTATCACTAAAAAGCTTTAAAGTAACGAAATACTAATTATGAGAGATTTAGTTCTGAATAGAAAAGAGAATATCAAACAAAAGATTGGATAAATCCAGCATAGAATTCTCTTTTACAGGAAGAAATCACGATGGAAAAGATCAAGACAATACCAAGAAACCTTCCTAAAAAAAAAGTATTCAATCTATCACATATTAATTATAAAATACTTAAAAATCTAGGTCCTCAAGAAAAAAAAGCTCTCAAACAAATATATGATCAGATAATTAAGGTGGACCATATACCAAGGAAATGGAAAGAGAGTAACAACTATTTGATATCCAAGTCAAAACCATAGAACTGTAGTCTAAACAACACAAGATCCATAATATTGCTAGAAACAATAAGAAAATGCTTTATCAAAATACTAACCAATAGACTTATTGGTATATATAAAAAACATAAAATCCTATGAGAACCTAATTTCATTGGCTTACAAAGAGAAAGTATAGTTGAACTCATTCAACTTCTAAATAGTATCTGTGAAGAAATCAGAGAAAAGAAAAAGGAACTATGGATTCTTTTTTAGGACACAGTCAAAATATATGATATAATTGGCCTCAAGATGCTAGAAAGATCTATGAACAAAATCTGTATTCCAACTACTAGTAGACAATTAATTATAGATCTCTTTGAAAATAGAAAATGTAAAACAATTATTTCAATAGAACTTTCAGATCCAGTTATAGCTGGTGATAGAATAGATCAAGGAGAAACAATCTTTTCTTTACTTTGAAGAATTTTCTATGATCCATTATTATACAAAATCCAAGGGAATCCAAACTATGAATATATAATGGAAGAAGAATAGATATTGGACTTTCAAAAACTACATCTCAAAGAAAAACTTTCTCTAAGACAAATAGTGATAGTATATATGAATGATACTCTTGAATTGTCAAATCCAAAACTAATATGGAATGTATTTTAAAAAATGCCAGACAATTTTATTAGGCAAATGATTCACAAATCAATAGTGAAAAATCCATCCTCCTGACCTTCAACTGGAACAGTATAAATCTAGGCACTGTTCATACAAGGATAGAGAAATTAATAGTCAAGGAACTAGATAAATATAACCTAACAAGATTCTTGGGTATCTGATTAGAAAGAATATACAATAATTGGAATACTATTAATTTACTTAAGACAAAGATCAGAACAGTAACCCAAGCAATTAGTAACAAAAGCCTAATCAAAAAACATGCCAGGTACATTATCAATAGAGTTTTAATTTCTCATATAGAGTATAGAATGCAGCACATATACCTGAATAAGTAAGTTTGTAATGATTTAACAGCCATGTATAGAAAAGCTTTTAAAAACAAAGTTCTAATTTGTAGAATAATGTCAAATAGTTGTATACACAATAAACAAATCTATGGGCTCAAAAGTATATGGGAAATTCAACTTGAAAGTCATATAATAACACTATTCTGTTAACTAAATAATAATGAAGCTTTAGGAATTGCAACAGTCATTTGACTTAAACAAAGTCAACTCAAATATTAGGAACTCAAAAATATACTTGATGATTTAATAAAAGTTAAGATAATTGAAAAAGGTAACCTTGCTGCTACAACTCTGGCTATGGCAAAGAAGCTATAGATCATATATAACAGCTGGAGATGGAAAAAGATTATTGCCACTCAAGAAGATACCATGTCAATCAAGACAATAATAAACAATAAGAAAGAATACATGAAAGCTATTTCTTTTTTAAAAAGAAACAAAATAATGTTTTTAGATCAACTAATTAATATGATCATATTAACAATAAGAGAATGGAGAGCAGTTCAAATTTTTGTTAATACTTGTAAAGGTCCCATTCCAAGCTGGTATACACAAATTAGAGCAAAGGTGACAAAATAACAAAACTTGTTGAAACAGTTCTATCAAACTCTAAACTGGATTGAACATGAACTTCAAATGGTAAAAGTGGTTCTTAAAATGGACAAATGGAGAATCAATTGGAGAGTTTTGACTGAAACAATAGGAACTACTATTAAAAAAGTCAAAATGCAAAACAGAGGAATACTTTTTATACCATATCAGCTTACCTACAATTCTAATATAAATAATACTACATATTATTCTTATATATCCAAACAATCAATAATTTTATATATAGCTCAAATCTGGTTACTACCACAATTAAATAGGTAAGAAAGTTTTAGAAAAAATAATCTACTTATACTTTTAAGAAACCCCACAGACTGGCAGTCCACAGTACCAACAAATAAATTAAGTACTATATATTTATTAGGACTAGAAGAGATTAAGATACAAATAGAGAATTGAAAAGTTAAACTGATTAAATAGACTATATAATTAGAGGAGCATACAATAGTCCTAATAAAAAGTCTTAGACACAACTATAAAAGCAACACAAAGCAATTTACTTTTTTTATTGATGGATCTTATAAGCAATATATAAAAAGTGAAGATAAACTCAAAATAGGTCTTGTATGGATTCAAATTGAGAACAATATATTAATTAATCAATTCTTAGCAGAAGCAATATCATGGCCATTAACTACAAAAGCAAAAATCCTAATCATACTTACTGCAATCTTTACAATATCTGAAAATAGAAAAGCAACTATATATACAGATTATAGTGTAGCTATCAAGATATGGAAGACAATTCAGTCACAAAAATTTATTTCCATAAGGAAATGAATTAAAATGATCAACTGATCACTATGGAACCAAATCAAGAACTTAGTATAAAAGAAAAATATTTGTTTCATACTTGAAAAAATTAAGGTCCATTAAAACAATAAGTTCAATAATATAGCAGACAGGTTAGTAAAGCAGGCCAAAAGAAAAAACTTTTTGATTTAATAACAAATACCTGATCTGGATCAAGTTCTTACAATAGTAACCTGGAAGAATCATATTATTGATATTAGTATTAGAGATTTTTTTAAAAAATTAAATACTAAAAAAATAGAACTAGCCTGAATAGAGCAAAAATGTATTCAAAACTGATGGATATACCCTAGTAAAGAAATTGACTGGCAAATTTTTTGGAAACAATTCAATCTATACAATACCTTTTACACCTCCTTTAGTATCAACAAAGACAAGAGTTTTCTGATAAATTTAATCCATGATGAGCTTCTTACTCTCCAAGTGATGCAAAAAGAAAACCAGACTTATATTCAAATATAATATGCTCAATGTGTAAACTATAAGAGAAAACCTTGAAACATCTTTTTGAATATTTCAAGACTCAAAGTGAAAGATTACTTATATGGAACAAATCTCAAAGTAAAATCCTTCAGTATATTAAGAAAACAAAAGATCTATCTGATGAAAATCAGGTAAAAATTAAAAGAGTAACAAGGAAATGGATTCAGGATATTAAATAATAGAATAAAAGCCTATATAATACAGTTTATAGTTTTATATACAAAGACAAGATCAAGATTCTGGAAAAGTATCTCAAAGCTCTTAAAATTTTTAATGGCAACAATACAAGAGACTATTGATAAATTTTATAAAAAAATAAGGAAGACCTTCAAGAAGGAAGTTTGAAACAAACACTATATTGTTATTATCGAATGGGAACAAAACCAAAGAATTATTAACAAACCTAAAAGACTTAGAGTAGCAATAGATATGACTAGAAAAATGAACAAGTCCCTAAGGAAATTAATTACTCCTTTATTTTTCCCTCCAGAAATATAACAGAAAAAGAAAAAAACTTAGAATGAATAAAGTTACAAGGCAATATAGTAGATATAATAAGTAGTTGAATATTCAAAGGTTTTAAATGGTTTGGTTTTTAATTATAGTTAGAACTTCAGGAAATTTATTGTGATGAGTTGTAAACAATGATTTGAGTGGCTAGAGGATAATTTAATTTACAAAAGAAGTGAAATATCATCCTCTAAGTTGTATCTAGAAAAGGTTAAACTTTGTAGATGGATGAGTCAATATGTGAAAGTTATAAAGTATATAAATATCAAATATGTTTACAATAAAATGGATAAGCCATATTGGCTTGACTATGGATTATAAATAAATAAGTTTTCAGATAATCAAAAGAAGAAAGAATATTTTAATAAAATATTTCTTATTGAGAAAATATTTTGAGTAATAGGTTTAGAAAAAGTTGAAAATATTTTATTTTATATTTTATTATATATTTATATATTTTTAACTATTTCTTCTCTTTTTTTTTCAATTTATTTTTTTTTCAATTTTCTATATTTTAGTGACTTGATAAAATAATAGCAAAAATAATCTGTTAATAATAATATAAATTAAAAAGATTTTTATTTAAAATCTATTATAAAATGAAATATTGTTTTTAAAAAGATTATTATTACTTATTACAAGTTAACTAGATTTAATATTTACATATTTATTTGATTAATAAACTAATAATTTAGTTTAATTGTGAATATTATAAAAAAAAAAAAAGAAATTAATATATACAGTATAATTAACAATTTTTTATTAATTTCAGAATAATCCTCTACAACAAACTGCTATTGATGATTTCTTGAATAAAAGATTGAAGTGCAAGATTAGAGAGAAATAATTGTTTTCTAAATATGACTTGAGGTACAAAGTTTAGATTTTGAACAAGTTCAATAAACTTTCTCATAAATTTTTTTTTAGTAATTTAATCATTCAACATAATGATATTGATTATATTAATTTCTAAATAAGTACATTGACGATTGAAAGGTGTGAAACCTTTTAATAGGATAATTCGGATTAACGGGATTTGGATAACAAGGTTTACTATGTTAATAAAAAAATTTGGGTTTAATTTACTATACAAAGTAAGAAACAATGGCATTATTCTAATCATTTAGCACAAATTCTTGGTGTTACATGCACACTATTCAGAAATGTCTAGCACCACAACTTCGGCGACGTACAAGGCTAGCGATGGTAGAGAGTTAACTCCGTCTAGGAAGAAAGTTCAGGTTTGTATTCCCAAAAAGAAAGTCACCGGTATTGCAAGTAGAATGGTTAAGTCAACCAAGAAAAGCGTTTCCTTTTCGGCTGAGGAGGAGAGCGAAGGTTCTCGAATCTCCGAGGTATCACATTTTATATTTTGTGGTAGCCGTTTGAGGGCCTTCAGTGTTTATTTTTATGCACCATGAAATTAGGATGACCCGGAATATGAAAGTGAAGATGATAGATTGAGAACTAGTAGGAAATATCCAGCGCGTAGCACGGTCATTGAACACAAATTGAATTATTCAGAAGAATTGTATTATGAAAGATTCAACGCGGCATTTAATGCTCGCCTCGAGCGTAATCCCGAAAAAAGCACAACTGAAAGGGAACCATCTAGCTCATCTCCAAAGTCGCTTCGTCGTAAAACTCCGAAAAGAAAGTCATCGGTAAAAGATATCGATTATTCAGAAAAAAGATACTATAAGAAATTTGAATCTGCCATGAGAACCAAAATCTATTACAAAAACACGAGAGAACCACTACCATCTAAAAGACAAAAGGGAAGTAAAGGGAATGCGGTATCGGAAACTGTTAATGAGCCGGAAAATGATGAGGGACATGCGGTATCGGTTAATGAGCCGGAAAATGATGAGGGATATTCGATAGGCGAATCTGAAGGTCATGAATCAGATGATTCGGTGGAATACGTACCACCCAGCAGAAACCTTCGCAGTAAAGGGACCGCGAGATGAAATCGAACAATGAGTTTTCGCAGGAACACTCAAAAATATTTTTTACATATTAATGGCATGGATGTATTATTTAGTGTCAAATCGGACAAACTTTCAGCGCTCTTTATAAATTTATAAATCCGAATCAGCGTCAGAAATTTCATCAAATGCCCTCTGGTCCCTTTGAATATTCGCCAGGGCGTTAACTTTCGATTGCCTGTGTAATTAAGAGGGCCTTGTAAATTATGAACATGAATAATGGGACGGGATTAGATTAGAGGCATACCGTGATCTGGATGGTCTTAATGTTGGCGCAATCTCTGTTTGAGTAGGAAAAAAAAGTAAATTAAAATTTATTCTAATAAAGTTATTTCAGAAACAGAAATTCATACCTTCTAGACTTTCAACGAATTCAGTGATATCTCTTAATTGGTTAAGCTCGTTGTCATCTAAGGGATCTGATGCGTCATTGAAATAACGAAGTAGGTTGTTCTCAAATCGGTTTATCGCGTTCTTAGATGAGTAATCGGTCAATGGCCTTTTCTGTTAAGATGGGCGGTGTGTGCGCACGCCAACGTAGTCAATATCGAAAAATAAATAAAAAAAAAAAACGGTAAACATAAACAAATACGAACGTACTGATTTCAGGTTTCCAGTGAGATAGGTCATTTTTCTAAAACGCAGAATGCCCACGGACTCATCTATGTGGAACTTGTTAAGAGTTTGGCAGAGAAGCTTTCTTATCTCCTCTAAAGGTGCATTTTTTTTTTTTAAAAAAAAAAAAAATAATCATATATACATACAATATATATTGTGTGAAACGTCACTAGGTACAGTATTTATCATATATGATGGACTCACTGTCAGATTCGGAGAAAAGATGTTTAAGGACATCAATCGCAACATTCGCATGCGATCCAACATCGATAGTGGTTCCTTCCGTTTGTTCTGATTTTCTTCAATTGCGAAAACGTATTAACATAACATCGCATCATCAAAAGAAGAACTGAGTCGACATTCAATCTTACTTACACAACTTTGGTTGGGTCAGTCCATTCGATCAATTGCTGCGCCATTTGAAAGGGCGTCACGGTGTCATCACTCTTTTCGAGATTTCTACTTCTGTTCGTCGCATCGATAAGTGCGGAAAGAAATATCTAACACGAGACAATGATAAATTTAAAAGATCTCGTGAAAATAGTTGCATTAAATAAAGAATACCTCTTGCATAATGGACTGGTTTTCATATGAGGAATGACAGAAGGCGGGGAAGAAGTAGCTCAGACATTGCCTCAAACGAAGATTAGAAGCAGTGTTGGTGTCAAAATATAACGTGACAAGTTCCTTCAGGACCTGATAAGGTGAAAATCACTTTGTCAGATTCAAGGTCGAAGTATTACAGGAGGTTCCTTACTCGTAGTACATAAGCCCACTTACGTCTTTGTCACGCAACATTTTGGAGAGCATAAGCTTTGATATTCCCACCACAGCAATTGCTTGAATTTGTTCTTTCTCATGGTTAAGACAATCCTTCAATAGATTCATAATTTCGTCGCCCTAAAATCAATTCAACAGGTCATCTCTTGCTTGGCAAAGAGATATGTAAGTCGCAGAATTATTTATCGGTCCTACCTGTCGCGTCCTTGTGATTATCGTTGCGTACCCATATGCCATAAGGATGTCGAAGATAATCTTAAGAATGGTATAAATTTAGAGCTATTCATTTTCCCCGAAAACCCATATCTACTATAAATATTACCATCAAGGATTTTGCCTTTAATTCATCAAACCCGTGTTTCACGCAATGCATAAAAAGGTTAAAATTCTCTATTGCCAAAGGCTTAGGTCATTTGAAGAATAAGTTATGTGCAATCCGAAATTCGTTATGGGCAATCCTTTGTTGTAGTAACTAATAATACCTGGTCAAGTATGCAGCACAAACCGAGGCAATGCACGCCAAATTCTCGTAAAGCTGGTTCCTGACTTTGTACGTTAGGTATGATGATTTCGCTCAGGAGCCCGTGCATCGACGGATTGTGCCGTAATTCCTATGCCAACGATTGAAATGATCAAATGACGAATTTTCGATTTGCACTAATCCTCAATCTCACATACCTCTGAGTTTTTTTCCAGCATCCGACGCACTATGTGCAGACTTTTCAAGTTGAGCATCATGGACATTAGCTCCTTGTCTTCCTCCGGCTCATCATCATCCTCCGTGCTTATCGTCGCCGTAGATAGTCGACCATCGCCTTTTCTCTGGTCGGAATGTCTCATGGACAATCGCATTGAAGACATGTTGATGCTGAGGTGAGACATATTTGTCGTGAGGTCGTGATCATCCTAATGGGTTTGACGTTGGGGAGTCACGTAAATAAAATTGGAAGCATTTCGATTTATGAAGTCCTACTTGAATCGCGCGTCGTGAAATAGCATCCTCTTCTTCGATCCCTTTGCGAATATCAGAAATTATTTCGATCATAGAGCTAGAATTTCGAAACATCCCTTAGCATAATAGAGTGCACGTGCATCGACAAATTAAGAAGCAAAGTTCAAACCGTGTAAAATCCCGCTCATTGATGGAGATCTTTTTCATGACTTCCATGATACTCTCAATGTGACTTTCTGCGATTTGAGGCAAAATGAGCATTTCGCCTGAGAATGGGGCAAAAGTAAGAACTTTTTTCATCGAAGGTCAATGTATAATAAGCAGCCGGGACAAGGAAATAGCTTACGCAAGAGCGAATGCATTTTTCGTCGACCAACTTCGTCACCATAATCCATCAACTTCGCTATCGACAATAACTGACTGACGATAAACACATAGTTAACCTGTTCTTCTTCCGAAGTTTGAAAAATGTAATGATTATATTTCTGAATATAAAAAGCGAGTCGGGTGATCTCGGGCATCATTTCATCGAGTCTACCGTTGTCCTATAACCGAGAAGCAGCGTCATCACCTCGGATTCAATCACAACATAAAACGAATGCAAGGAAGGCAAAGCTTCGTACGTACATCTTTGTGATATTCGAAGAAGGCTCGCATAAGTAAGGCGCTTTCGGCCGTCAAATTTTCCCATAAGGTATCTAAAGGTTGTTCGAAGTTTAAAAATAGGATTGTTATAATGATCATTTTTTGAATGCGTGATGTCTGCGGATCGATTACCATCAAAATTGAGAGCTTGCGTTATATCCGGTCGCGCTCGAAATATTGATAAGAGAACTTCTTGAGCGACGTTACTTCCCACGACATCCAGGCGTTCAAGCAACTATAAATTTACAAGTAAGTTGTTATAAGTGATTACTCAAGCGGTCGGGCAGATCCGTCAGCCTTTATACCTCTAAAAGGTTATCGTTTGCATGTTGGATCCAATTAGTCGCAAGCATCTTCGAACACATCTTTTTGACATGAGGATCCCTGTTTAGATTTTATGGTTAATCGCGATGCACGGGATCAATCGTAAAACTTGGTATGCGCGTCAACGTGAAATCACCTATCCGTGAGACCCCAATTTAGCAACTTTTCGCGATCCTCAATAGATAATACGCGAAAGTCTCGAAGTTCCTCGATCAACTTTGTGAACACTCCGCAACGAATATTTGCGTCGATGTCACGTGCGCGATTCAATATGTGAGGTAACGTTTCTTCATTATACTCGATGTTATATAGTACTGCGCGCCGAACTTCACTGTAGATTTGACGTGGGTTCATTAATCTATTGATTGAATGCAAATAAAAACACACAAAGCAAATATTCGTAGTTACGCGCTGGGGTCATTATTCAATAATCCGAGTAGTTGTCCGGCACACTCTCTTCCGTTTCCGGTATCACCCTTTATGTGAAGAAAGGTAAGAATTAAAAAATATGATAATAATAATAATAATAATAATAATAATAATATCAAGGCTCCGGCGGATGATTCCACGTCGAAAATCTTACTTGTAATTTCGCATACGCGATGACCGCTTTAACTCGCACCCCTGCTTCCTTGTCAAGTAGACGCTTGGTCAATTCGTCCTTTAAATGTTCATACAAATCGCCGCTAAAGAGTGTCGACGAAAGAAATGTGAAAGAGACTTGGCATGTCACAATTGTTTTCAAAAAATTAAAAGATCAAGGTCGGAGCAATGCGAATGACTCACTCGATGGTTCGAAGAAAGGAAACGATATGAGCTAATAGTTGGCAAACTCGTAGCCTCACACTTTTGTCTTTGGCTTCGGTGCCTTTGAGTAAATGTTTGATAAGGAATTCGGTGAATCGCGAGGATAATGTCTCTTCGACTTCATTTTCGGGGGAATTGTCGTCATTCTTTTCGTTGTCTCGTTTCATATAGCATGGAGTTTGTGATAAGTAGGCACACGTGAAAATGGTCACAGTCGCAAGCGTCACTCATGAAAACCTAATCACCTTTTTCGCAGCTAAATGCCACAAATGAAACCACAAACTTGAGAACACGTTCGGCATTTGATTGCCCCTTCTTGATTGGGAGCACCTTGTTTAAATTTCGCACAAATTCTTCATTAAATGCCAACTCTCCGTCCGTCGGTTCTTCATTATCATTCAACGCGTCAGAATTTAAAGGCGCATATTTGGAACATTTTACTTGCAATTTTCGAAGGGCCACCGCATTCTTTCGGTGGCTGGTTGTGGCCTTTTGACATTCCTGAAAAATTTGCGGAACTGCCAACGATAATGCCGCAAGGGGGTTCTCTCGAACGGGCATTTCTACTGTATAATTAATTTATTTACTTGATGATCGACGACATCGACACGCGTAAAATTTATTTATACTTTCAAACTATTATGTCATGTGATTTATGTGATTTGATAATGCATAAATTATTAAGTTGCACTGCAGCGATTAATAATCCTTTTTATAAAACACCACATCGCCCTCATCCTCTATATATTTACACTCGATGTGACTTCTCCATAAAGCTTTGAAAATAGGGGTATCGTCGAAAATGTAATAAGAGCCGAGTACTTTTTTGAGATGCTTGGTCGCCTCTTCGGCGTGGTAATGAGGCATGAGGCTAAAATAATGGTGTGCTACATGCGTCGAAGTAATTCTGTGGAAGATGGCGTCGAGGAAACCTAGGTGACGGTCAACTGTAATTTCACGAAACCAAATATTTTAGGATATCAAAAAAAGAAAAGAAAAGAAAAGAAAGAAAGAAAAAAATGTGTATCCTAACCCGTGGTGGCTGCTCCACGTACAAAATCCCATTGTTCTTCGCGATAATGGGGCAATTTTGGATCGGTGTGCTGAAGGTAGGTGATTAGAACGAGCCAGTGATTTACCACCAAATAAGGTATCAAATAATACTTTGCCACGACAAGGAACGAATAGGTGTAAGAGAAGTAACAGATGGCAGACAGGGCAATCATTATTCCAATGTCGGAAATTATGATGTCATTGAAATTTTTGAGGTCAAACATTGGAGAAGATGGATTAAAATGGTTTGCCCAACAATCGTCATATGATTGACCTGACATATTAAAAATTAAATACAGGGGGAACCCTAGTAACTGCTGTCCAATCAGATTCAAAAGTGTGATGATTGGTGTATCCTCGAATACCGAGTGATGGATCGCGTCCTTCGGAGGTAAACCGAGTTTCGATCGTGTCTTTGGCACGAATACTTGATCTTTATCCACGTGACCGGTGTACTTGTGATGTTTGGAGTGAGTGATTCTCCAGGAGTGATATGGAACTAGTAGGGCCGTGTGCAATATGAAGCCAACCGCATTGTTGAGAGTTGTTGAACGTGAAAATGCTTGATGACCACATTCGTGTGCCAACACCCAAATACCAGTTGCAAAGGCACCACAGAAGAACCAATATAGAGGCCACGTAACATAACGCCATACCGGAGGCAAATAAACATCTGTGAAGGTTACAGCATAAACAAGGGCCGCAATTGCGGCAAGGTCCCTCGCGACATATCCCGCCGATTTCAACGCATTTCTTTCAAAGCAGTGAGCGGGAATTGCTTCACGGATCTCCTTAATGGTGAAGTTGGGAGGTATGTAACCACGTTCAAATGTGATGTTTTCAACAGCTTTTTTCACTCCGGCTGTTGGGCGGTAAGTAAGTTCCGCCTGCGTTTCGACATTAGGAGGCACCATGTTTCAAAAGTGATGTATAGAACCGATTTTTTTTAAGACAACCTCCTGCCATTCTTATATTTTTTTTTTTTTCTTAGCCAACTTTTGGGGAATCTTCGGCATTATCGCAAGCGCACAAACTTATTTGTACTACTTGTTACTCGTTTTTTCTTTGTAAAAAAAAAAAAAAAAAAAAAAAAAAAAAAAAAAAAAATTGGGGACATGTGCAATCACCTAAAAACGTGGTTCTCCCCATCAGAGCAGTTAGTTTGACGACTCGGACGTTGCTCGTTAACATTCCAATGTAAGTAAAATTATCACCATTCATTTTTTTGAAATGAACTTTATTTTGGGAAATTTAATGTCAGCGCACTCATTTGGATCTCGGAAATAAAATTTTTCTAGTGTATACAAGGAATTTCCTCATGTGAATATTACATGAGCGGAAGTATAAATTCTATCTATTGTGCAAATGATTGGTTTGATATTATTCATTTATTTTTCTTATTGAAGGTCAAAAAAGTCAATTAGTGAAAAAAAAAGTATCGACAATTGTCGATCAAAAATTTAATATTGTCCCCCCGACAAAAATTTTTAAAGTACATATGCTATATATGTGTAATAAATGTATTAGAAAGAACACGAATTTCTCTCTACAACTAGAAATGATAGGATGAGAATTGATCCGTTAAAAAAGTCGTGCAAGTATCCATCAAACGCGTCAATAAGATGCATTTTAAATAAAAACCAAAACGAAGAAGTGAGATGTCAAACAATAAACATCTCTTTGATACATCGAGTTCTTTAAATGTACAAAAAAAAAAAGAGAATCATGAACTGTTCTATTTTATTCTTCTTCACTCTCACTATCGACTGTCTTGAGCCATTGGATAAACGGCTCCATCTGTTTCAAAAATACAGTCTTTCCCTGATGACTGGCGCCTTTTTCGGACCAGTACAAAATGGCACTCTCCGAGACGACATCCTCATCATATAAAATTTGAACTATTTGACGAAAGTGTTTCATCAATTTCGTATCATCATAACAATAGACTTGAACTTTTTGTAAAAGGGCAAGCTCTGTCTTGGGACTGGTCGCGAATACCGTGAGGATGTCGGAACATTGCTACAAATTGAACTAGTGTGGGATATATGTTTATATGTTGATTGCGTGAATGCGTCACCAATGCCTACCTTAACTTGACGAAGAACTTGGGTTTCAATTTGTTCCGCCCGAGAACCCCAATCAACGGCTTGCATCACGGAATCCCAGACAATTTGGACGAAATCAGATTCTTGCCAGCCACCTTCCTTCATCTGATGTTTGAGATAAACAATCACCTGAAGATTTCACGTTTAGACAGCATGAACAAAGATTTATTAAAGAAAATAAAAACCCCCAAGAAATGCCAACGATTAATGACGAATTACCTCGGCAGATGTATTATCGGCCTGCAGCATCTTTTTGGCGCGATCAATAGTTTGCTCTTTCATCGAATTCCTTTGCTTTTGGTTATGATATTCCACGAGCTGCTTCATATCCTCGGCTTCGAAATAACGAGCAAAGTATTCTTCGTCGCGTTTATTCGGAGGAAAGAATTCCATAAGTTTATTGTCCATCCCTGCTTTTTTAAGGGAGTTGCCTAGGTGGTCAATACTCTGTTCGCTCAGGTAAGCTTTAAAAACAGCAGTCACAAACTGGAGAGAGAGGCCTTTCGTTGATAATAGGACGGTAAGTTTCAACATAAAAAGGCTGCAAAAATGAAGATGAATTTCACTTCTTGTATACCTTCTTTGACAAGATGCTCCTTGAACAAAACAGTCAAGACGTTAATATTGGTCATCTGACCGGATGCAAACAGGCCAATAGCCATGGCTAGCTTGTTGTTTTCCTCGGAACTCCATTTGTTAATGTATTGTATTAAATTTTTGATGGTTTCTTCAAAGCTACGTTGCAAATATTTGTAACGCCGGATCAGCTTATTGAAAACCTCAACATGCTTTTTGATGACTTCGCTATTATCTTCCGCCGTGAAAATGGAAAATGGACTACGTTGCGTTCCATCTTTAAGGATTGTGCCTCCGGGTGCTGAAAGGAGAAAATTTTTCACCGGTGTTAATAGAAATTCAATGCGATCTGGCGGTTTTTCTTTTTCTTTTTTTTTTGCAACCGTTTACAAACCTAATACGCCACCAGTAAGAAGAATTTCAAATAAAGTTTCTCCGTATTTTCTATATTCAAGCGTATTGCCTGAGATGTCCAATTGCTGTGAGATCTCCTCAAGGTCGCCAGGTTGAGCGTTTGAAAGTGCTTTTAAGATACTGTCCCTAAAGACTGTTTAGAGGGTTACTAAACCTGATCGCATTTGTACCGACCTCAAGGGGAATTATTACTTACTGGTTGGTTCGTATTTTGCTTGAGCTTTTTGTTGGCCCTTGGGGAGTGAGTGAGAAAAAGTAAAGATTAACAACACAATCGACTATAACAATTCGAGATGAGCGGCAACACACAAATCGCTCACCTTTCTAGCTTTGATCTTAACACCATGCAAAGCTGGTAATGAACTCTTTGAGCTGCCGCTGTTTTGTGATGCACTCATTAAAAAGTCGACAAGTTTTTACAAAGCTAGCGTGTGGTCGAGGTAGAGAGAAGAAAAAAAGAAGAAGAAAAATCTGCTCCTGAAATAAAAAAAGATACGTGTATAAATAGCCGCTTTTTGTGTGGTTATTAAAATCTATGCATAACGTAACACTATTCTTGTAATGATTTAGCAAATTGTTCCAAATTTGGTGCCAAGAAGTGAGAAATTTATAATGCGAACCTTCTTCATTCTTTCATATCCACAAGGAAAAAAATGCTTCTCTTCAAGTGCGTAACCGTGGTGATAACGATTCTTTCCATTAGTATGCTACAAGGATGCAGTTCTCACGGCGGGCACGACACACCGAATCTCCTTGCCAACACACTTGAGAATAGTAAGGAAGAGTTTTGAGTTTCTTTTCAACCAGTGTAACCTGATATTCATTCTTATTCTTTGTAGAGTATCATTGGAAATGCCTGGATGCATCCACCAATCCCCTACACCTGAAAGAATGTGATCGCAAACTTTCCCAGATTAGTTTTTCACTGGGGTTTCTGCAGCAAAATTTTGAAGGGTGTAATAGACCATTGAAAATATTCGGTCCCGGAAACACCGTGTACGTCTAGTCTAATAATCCCGCATTTTTTTTTTTTCTTTTTTTTTTTTTTTTCCCTTCGATCGTTGGCGTTTGACTTGCTCAACATATTCACGGTGTTTTAAAAGTCTAGCATGGAATGAGAGAGACAATACGCTGATGATGAATTCGACAAATCATGCTCAAAATGCTGAATGGTGTTATGGGGAATCGAATTATGAGGTAAGATCTCTTAGTTTCCTAAGCGTGGAGGTGGTACCGTCTGACATTCTCATGTGAAATATTCATTAGGGCTCGTATCTCATACAACCATACGGTCGAAAGG
>CAJVPT010002695.1:0-16965 GCA_910592055.1 Acaulospora colombiana
GACCTGTTTTGAGTGCAAAAAAAAAAAAAAAAAAAAAAAAAAAAAAAAATAGTAGTTAACATGTTTATGAGAAAAAATAAGATATATATCATCCAGATTTATATCCTCTCTAACAAACAATAAAGTAATAAGGTACAAAAAAAAGTACAAAACTTATCAAAGAAAAGCATAGACAAAATTTTCTTATATAATTATAGCAGATTTCAATACTACATATAATCATATAGAAGATAGAGCATCAACTTTCAAGACAACATTCAAACCATCTTGGCATCCAAAAATCCAACAGTTCAACTCTCTAGATAAATAGGCTTTCATAGATATGCAAGCAGTATGGAAAGGAAAGAACAAAACTTCAACAAGATAAAATGCTACTAGTAGTAGCTGGATAAATTTTATATGGATATTCTAGAGCCTTACAAAATTCCCATTATTATGTTTTGACAATTAAAGTATAGAGGAAATTATTGGTAGAGATCATATAATACTTATAATAATATTATATGATGATCACCTTTTTACAAGAGATATCATCAATCAATCCACTATAAAGAATAAAAGGAAAATTGATATTAAAGGATTAACAGTAGAACAATGACAAGCATTTAAGAAAAGTATAAATCATAAGTTTAGAAAAATATTAGAGCCTTTGTTAAAGGAAGAGTCAGAAGCAAGTAGAAGAAAAACTTATGCAAATATAATATGGAAAGTTTTTGAAGAACAAATATGTAAAACAACACATAATAAGCTGACAAGTAAGAAGATATCTGCTATCCAAGAAAAATATTGCAAGCATGGTCTAGAATATGTTAAATATAAACAAGCTCTTCAATTAAAAATACTTCTCAAGAAAGTGCAAATCTCACAAGAACCAAGCAATCTATAGGTCATCAATATAACTATTATGAAATACAATATACAGTAGCATGCAACCCAATTACTAAATTGAAAACTATTGTATTCAATATAATATTCCAAATATACTATAGACACTTTTGAAAAAAAAAATAAGTGATACAATAAAAGGCTTAAAGCTAATTTGCTGAAATACACAGGCAAGATAGATAAAAGATATTATTAAAAAGGTTCTAGAGCAAAGGTGTGATAATTTGCGAAATAATTAAAGAAGAATAGTAAACTCTTTACCAAATAGGAAGCAAAATAAAATAGTTTTGAATAGAATTAAAGTCAAAAATAGGAAAAATGACTACATAATAACTAGAAAGAATAAAATAGAAAAAGAAATAAAAAAATACTATCAAGAGCATTTAAAATACAAGATACTAACTTTAACACCTTAACAAAAGACTAAAAAGAAGAATACAGTCTCGGAAGTTATATTAAAAAAATAATATAAGGATTTCTTAAAGCTGATTTTTCAAAAAGAACTAGATGAAACACTTTGAGTGTTCCTAAATAAGAAAGCTTCAGAAAAATCACAAATCAGTTATGAATGTTAAAAAAGCTAGATTCAGAGAGAAAACTTTACCTGAAAAAGATGTTGAACTGCTTTTTAAAATGGAAAGTTATATCATATGGATGGAAGCAAAGTCACATTTACCCAATAGCAAAACTAAAGCCATGGAAATATGAACTCACCAACACAAGACCAATAGTGTTGCTAAAAGTTATATGAAAGTGTTTCACTAAATTTCTTACAAATAGACTAGAAAATATTTATATGAGCAATAATATCTTGAGAGGTTCCAACTATGCAAGATTACCAGGAGAAAGTATGACAGAACCAATACAAATTCTTAACAATATCTGTGAGGAAGCAAGAGAAAACAAAAAGAAGTTATGGATTCTTTTCCAAAATATAACAAAGGTATATAATATAATCAGTCTCAATATGCTAGTCAAGGCTATGAAAAGAATCAAAATTCTAGAAGGTTTCATTCAAATAATAATGAGTTTATTTCATAATAAAGAATTTAAGATGATATATGAAAAAGACCTAATAGAAGCAATTATTACAGGAGATGAAATAGATTAAAAGAAAACTATTTTACTTTTAATGTAAAGAATATTTTATAACTCTTTATTATGTAAGATTCAAAATGATAAAACAAAAGGATATAAAATGTCAGTTACCTGGAATCCAAACTTGAAAGGGAATAGTAGTAGGAAGTTAGCGTCATAACATGTGGCAATAGCCTTTATGGATAATACTATAAAATAGCTCAATCAAAAGAAGATATAAAAAAAATATTAAAAGAAACAAGAATATTTTATAGAGCAAATGGCTTCCAGATTAATAGTAATAAATTAGTCCTGATTACTATTAACAACTCCAACTAGTATCCTGAAAAAGTTCAAACAGAAGTCAATAAAGAAGTAATAAGAGAATTGAATAGAACCAAACAAGCAAGATTTTTGGAGATTTGGATAGGCAACCAAAAAACAGCTATTGAGCTCAAAAAACAGGTATTTAAGGAAACCAA
Organism: Acaulospora colombiana; assembly: GCA_910592055.1. Classification (NCBI taxonomy): domain Eukaryota; kingdom Fungi; phylum Glomeromycota; class Glomeromycetes; order Diversisporales; family Acaulosporaceae; genus Acaulospora; species Acaulospora colombiana. The sequence continues at coordinate 2,445 of CAJVPT010002695.1, forward strand.
CATTGTTATCAGGATCCTAAAAAATAAAAAGTCAACAAATAAATAAGCTCTTTACATTTTAAATAGAATACTAATATCAAGAATTGAATTCAAAATGCAACACAGTATATTATCTTAGAAGATGTGCAACATCTTAACAATAGCATATAGAAAACTGTTCAAAAATAAGACCATAATATGCTGATCAATACTCAATAGTATAATATATTATTTTAAGATTTATAACTTAAAGAGTATTAAAATGTTACAAAAAATAAGCCAAATAACAGGATTGTGTAATAAATTAAATGATTCAGAATCAGCTGATACTACAATAATCATTAGACTTAAATAAGCACAAATCAGATACTGGAAGCCTGTCAACATGCTTACATGTAACTCACTAAATCATATTTCAGAAAAGAATAACTTCTTACTGCAAATACTAAAGTTGATCAATGACACAGACATAACCTTTCAAAGTTGAAAATAGAAGAACATTTTTGAATAAAACCAAGAAAATAGTTCAATTAGAGAATGCTTACTGATTGAAGAGTATAAAAATGCAATTCTATCACTCAAAAATAATAAATTAATATATATAAATTAATTTGTTGACTATAAAACAAGAGAAATACGAAATTGGTGAATGCTTCAACTATTACAGAAAACAAGCAAAAGTATCATTCCAGGATGATACCTATCTATAACTGAGATAATACAGGAAAATAGATTAAAACAGCTTTTAGAATCCCGAAAAGAAGAATGGATAAAATGAAATCTGAAATATTCTACTCTCAATATCAACTTTTACAAATAACAGAAACTTTGGATGGTTACAAAAAGCAAATTTCAATAGTAACGGATAATTTGAGAAAAACTGATACTAGATAATATTTCAAAATAGCTTAAGATAGAGCACTTTAAATATATTGACCCTGTTAAAAATTGAGAATTAAAGCTAACCTGGTATCAAGGTTGCATAGAAGGTATAAAGATAGAAGACCGATATATAATAGAAACAAGTATAGAGAAAATATGTATGGTTTCCTATTTCAATACAAGAAAGTCTATCAGAAGATTCCAATCACCAGAAATTTCAAGTCCCAAAGAAATATTGGAAAGAATGATATATTGAACAATATATAATAATCAATTAACTATTTAGAATAAAAGAGTACTACAGGTTAAAATAGAGGATTGAAAAACAAATATTATCAAAGATCATATTGAAGAAGGTGCCTATCAATCCCATCTGATCGAAATATTCAACTGCAACTAATGATGGGTTCCTAAAGTATTTAGCATATAAAATTTCACAGATCATTTATGTCTTTTTTTGAGGAACAAAATTCATAGCTCTTTACTTTAATAGGGACAAAAGTCAAAAAATACTATAAATCAATGATTTGAATAATGGAGAACAATTGTGGATAGTTTTTTTATAGTTATTATTTTAAAAATTTTAATGTTTCCTAGTGAGGGACATTTGACTTTTGTTCCAGTTTCTTCCTTTAGGAACCCATCTTTAACTGCAACAAGCAAAGAAAAGGACCAATGATATTCTACTCTAACAGGTCTCTTATAAGCCATAGAAGTATAAATATAAAAATGGAAGTAGCATGGATATAGATAGAAGAGACAGAAAAAAAAAGCAAGTTCCAAACTGGAGTAGAGAATTGGTCTTTATCTATTAGAGCAGAATTAGTAGTAATAGTTACTATACTACTAGTAGCCCCAGTAGATAGTAAAATCAAGATCTTTATAAATAGTCAAGTCTATATTTTAAAATGGAAAACTATAGAAAAGAAGATTTCAGAATGATTCACAAAAGATAGCTAAAAGAACAAATCTGATTCTTGTGAATATACTATATATGTTGAATCTCATAAAGAAAAAGAAGTACCATCTCAAGCTTACCAAGGTTAAAGTATACTTCAACATCCAGTATAATGAAGAAGCAAATGCTCTGATCAAAGAAATACTAAGATTTCCAGTAATAAAATAAAAAAAGTTGATCTCATCCAGATCATCACAGAAATTAAATGGCAAGATATAGTGCTAGACACCCCTATAAAATAAGCTATCAAAAAAAATTAATAACAAAGTAACAGTCTATCAATAAATAACTCAAGGTAAAACTGAAAGAAGATAAAATCAGAAAATTTAAGACCAACATAAATACACATAGAACTTAGTATAGAAATATTTTATAAAAGGATACATATGAAATATATTATTTAAAAGCTCACAAAACAAAAGCTTTCTTATTAAATTGATCAATAATAAGCTATCAATACTAACAAAGCTGGCTATAAGAAGACTGAATCTTTACAAACAAGTGAAATGTATTATATGTGACCAGGAAAAGAAAACAATAGAACACTTGCTAGAATGCTCAACTTATAAGACTTAGTGGAATGAGGCATAACAAAAAGAAATAGAAAGAGTCTTGAAAGGATTCAGAAAGCTCTTAAAAAAAAGGAAAATTGAATTAGAAGTGAAAGAGTTAAACTTAATAATAGATGATAGATAAAAATAGAAAAAATTGACAAACAAATAACTAAACTGGTAGAAAGGATCTCAAAAACCAGTTAGGATATACTCAGCTTCTATATGAGACTAATAGAGAAAAAATTAGTTACAAAAATAGCAAATTTGATGTATTATGGCAAGATAATCAGAAAAAAAGCTAAAAAATAAATAAAGAAGATACAAAAAAAAGTATGTAATTACTTCTGAAAGAAAATATAGAATGCAAAATATGAAAAGGGGATTGAATAGAAATAGCAATCAGGAATCTGCAAATATAGTATGTCAAGATAAAAAAATCATCATATCTACGAGGTAAGAAAAAAAAAAACAAAAGTATAGAAAGTCAATTCAATAAGAAGTTGATATATAAGGAAAAGAGAATCAAAAACAAGAAATTGAAAGAAATTCTATTAAATGATGTAAAATATGGTATAAAAAGATTGGGTTTTGATCTCTGTCAAAGCTCAAAAGAATGATTTGCAGTAGTAATCTGTGGGCAAGGATGTTAGAAGTTGGAAGGGTTTTTACCCGAACTTCCAATAGAGTGATAAATCACTCCCAAAGTTGCATTTAGAGAGGTAATATAATCAAAATAAATAAGTTAGTTAAAGAATTAGCTTTAGCATTTTATTTAATATGTACAGTCTACAAATGTTTAATAAAGTATATATAACTAACCTGATAGAGAGTAAATAATAATAATAATAATAATAATAATAATATATAAAAATAATATATTTCTTTCTACTAATCCTTTGCCCATATACAAAAAAGATATTTGCAAGAAAATTTTTATTTCCTTGTTAATAAAGTCTTAATACTATCTTTAAACCAACTTAAAGTTTTACTTTAAGAGGTACTCTTAAATCTCTTCTCTTGTTTATATTTGTTTTTAAACAAAAACTTGACTTTTTATAACCTAAAAAATTCAAGAAACATTCTTTCTACCTATGATAAGAAAGTTTTGCAAGGAAGAAGAACTAATAGTATAGTATTGGAAGTCTTTTATATTGAAACATGTTTATAAAGATTTCTAGTAATGAAAGGTGATGAACATCAAGCTATATTTTCAAAGTGTCTGTTTACTGTATTTTCTCTTTTATAGTTGCACAAAATTTTTTTAGTTTTCTGGAGAATTTTGCTTACTTCAGTTTGATCCTGAATTTTAGATAATATAATCCATTGCAAAATATAATTGATGGATATGAAATATATTAGTAGCTAAATGTAAACAAGTATCTATTGATTACCTCATATGTTTGGATAATATTATTGGTAATAGGAAAAGTTAATTGATACCTCATTCTTCCAATTGAACTAATCTATAGTTCAAGTACTATAAGACCAATAAGATATAAGCAACAAATTTCCAAGTGATGAAAAAGCTACTATTTGTTTAAGTTAAGTTCTTTCTCTCTTATTATTTTGATCAAGCAAAGTTCAAAACCAAAGTCTTCTTTTTATTTCAATTAAGCAATAAAATCAAATAGTCTCTAGTTTATGCCAAGCTTCAATTCTTTGATTATAGTTGAAAATGTATTTCTCTAGAAGTTATTAAAGAATATTGCAATTAATGAGAATTTCCATTATTCTTGAAACCCTCCCATCATTACAAGTAAAAAGAATTATTGAAAAATCTGATCTTTTTGATAATAGAAGATATATATCAGTAAAATTTCTTTAATTAAATATAGCTGTTGGAAGATATTATAATAAAACAATATGACTCAGTTTCTACTGGAATAAATAAAAATCTGGATCTATCATAAGTTACCTCTCTATTATAGGTGAATAAAAAATTACTATCCAAAAAAGGTTAAAACCAAGTGTGTCCTAGAAGTAAAGACTCTTACTAAATAATAAATTCATCAGATAGTATACAAGAAGAAAATCAAAATCAAGAATGGATAAGTTTCTTAGATGATCAGGAGAAGAAAAAATATTCCAATTAGATATTTCTTATTGTAAAGAAGTCTTGAGAAGTAGACCTTTGGAGAAAGGGAAAATTTTATTTCTTTTTTTTTTTTATTTTCTTATATATTCACTTGGATATTTTTAGATATACTCTTTACTTTTTTTTAATTTATTCTTTTGTAGTTTTCTGTATTTCAGTGATTTGGTTCAACATATAGTAGTAACAATTTGTTAACAATAATGTAGTAGACTAGGAGGGTTTTTATCCAAAGATATTATGAAGCAAAATATTATTTCCAAGATTAAACTTAGAGGATATTATGTTTATAATGAATTAGTTAGATTAGAATAATAGTTTAGTTGCAGTATACTATATATTATATTGCTTGAATAAAAATTTACTTATATTTTTAATTGATTAATAAATTAACAATTTAGCCTAGTTATGAGTACTTAAAAAAATCAATTAATAATAGAATTAAAATAAAATTATTATACTATATATAATAAACCAATAATTTTATTATATATAGTATTTATTATTTTATTTATAATAAAAATACTTAGTTGATAATAATTATTAAAATTACAATTGTCAAAATAAATCCAAAAAACTCTTTTTACTGATCCTCTGACTATATGCAAAAAAGATATTCACAAGAAGCTTTATATTTCAAGGCTAATAAAGTCTTATTATTTTTTCTAAACCAACTTGAGAATAAGATTTTCAAGAGTTACCTTACAACCCATTACCTCTTTTCATATCCTGCTACAAAAAACTTGTTTCCTAATGGTCAGAAAAATAACATTACCCTTCTTACCAATGGTAAGAAAGTTCTGAAAAAAAATAGACCTGACTTCTCTATCTTTCTTTCACCTACTATAGAAATACTACAAAGTCTAATTTGTAATAAGAGACTTTTTAGAAAACAACACACTACTCTCTTGTTATAGTGACGACTCTAATAATGCTCTTTTATAGTTTTTTTGGAAGATTTTTGCCTATCTCGGCTTGACCCTGAATTTTGAGTAGCACAAAGTTTCTAGTGCAATAATTGGATAATAAAAACACATTAGTAATTAGATAATAGAAACATATCAGTGATTGGATAATAGAAACACATCAGTAATTGGATAATAGAAACACATCAGTGATTCAAGATGTAAACAAGTCCCTATTGATCACTTAATGTATCTAAATGCACTTCTTTAGTATCCATAAGAATCTAGGCTTACTATAAGTTGCAAGCTAGTTATATGAATAGATACAAAATATGAAATTTATAATATTATTGACTATATGAAAAGAATAAAGAAATTTGGATTGGGACTAATTAAATAGTAAACAATAATTCTTCTCTACTCCTTCTTCTTTTTTCTAGCATATACAATCAAAGAAAAAAAACTATAAGGTACAGAGTCCTTTAAGAAAGTTTTTGGTTATCTGGCACTAACATATTGAAAAGACAACTCTCTAATTCATTAAGCAATATTTGGTCTCTCTAAAATATTCTCTTAACAGTATCATAATATAAAAAATTTTTAATTAATATTAGTGGAGTTAAGGTTTTATATAAGGGATTCCTGATATCAGAGGTGATAGATACCATAAGTAAATTCTTGACATATTAGTCCCTTCTCTTTATAGAATCTGGATAGTGATAAGTCACTCGATGAATCATATTTTATTATGTCTTTAGGAAATGCCAGATGTAATTATATAGATAATATAGTAAAAACTTCTTTTTACTCAATGTTATTTCTTGTTTTATTTTGGTAAGTAATATATTTATATTAAATAGTCATATAATTATCTTATTCTGGTTGGATGAAATGTAAATAGTTTGCTCTCTGGACTATTTGTTGATTTGTAAATCTTTAGACAGTATGAGTAATTATTTATTTCAGTTGTTTCTAGATATCTTCTTGCTTTAATAAATATGTTTATCCTAACACAAGGATGAACTAGCATTAAAAAAAAAAATTAAATTAAAATTAAAATTACAATCGAATTGTTATATTTTTAATAATAAATAATAAGACTAATTAATAATAGAATTAAAATAAAATTATTATATATAGTAAAATTAAAAAAGTCTATTATATATAATACTTATTATTTTTATTTATAGTCAAGATACTTAGTTAATAATAATTATTAAAATCGAAATTTTTTCAAAAATTTGATTCTCTTTAAAAGAATTATTATAGCAAGTAATATATACTTGAAAATAATTTATTCTTGAAATTGAAATACTATTTTAATAGATTTTAAAATACTTTTTTAAATCATAGATTCTATTATATTTATAAATAAATAATTTTTTAATCAATTTTTTAAATAAGATAATATCAATAAAACTTATTATAAAATATTTCTTTTACTAATATTTTTTAATATTAATATTTTTTTTCAAAATATAGAAATATAATGTTTTAATAAATAATTTGATATCAATTAATTTTATTAATTTAAACTTTTTAAATAAATATAATATAATAATATAAATAAAAAAATCTTTTATAATAATAAATTTATATAATAATAATTAATGGATATATAATTATTATTTATTTTTAAAATGTATTTTTATAGTTATATAAATATAATTTTGAGTAAAAAGAACTTTAACTGAGTCAATATATAAAAAATATATTTATCTATCTATATTATCTATTTTTTTATATAAAATTGAAAAGAATTTTTTTGTTTTAGCAATAATTTAAATGAATATTAATATATTATAGCTAACAACCAATTATTACGGTATTAATTAATAAATTATTTTAATTTTTTTTTATAATATTTATAATTAAATTAGATTATAATTTATTAATTATGATTTTGATAATAATATTTTATTTTGCAATAAACTTTGAATAAATATTTTCTTAATTTATATATTATTATTGTTAGATTATTATCATTAAATTAATAAATTTAAGTAAAATTTAAGTTAAATTAAATTTTTATCAATAAATTTATTTTAAATTGAAATCTCTAGTAATTAAAAAAATCAATTCATATAGAATTATTATATATGCTAGGATCAATCATTCTATCATGTGTAAAGATAATTAAAAAATAAATTTAACAAAAGGTTGAAATATTTTAAAAATATAAAAACAAATAATTGCTATTTTATAAAATATATAATATATAAATAAAAGGCATATAAAATCATATCCTATTAAGTTTGATCATGAAAATAATACAATATTCCATAAATACTTTGAACAAATATTCTTCTAATAACTTCATTGTCAATCAAAGTTAATTATTCTTCATAATATTAAATAAAACAAAAAATTACATTAGAGAAGGGGAAAAAAAAAGAAGAAAAATATAAAATGATACAAATGTGCTATATGAAAAAAGATAAAAGTATTTTTAATGTGCGTTATACAAAGATAAAATTTTATACTTAATTAGTTCAATCAACTTTTATTGACAAATGGTTGATTTAAAATTTACACTAAAATTAAACTTTCAAATCTAAAAAATTTTTGTTAAAATTGAAAAAAATATAGTTTGCGCTAATAAATTAAGCGCAGATTTTATATGAAAGGCAAAAAAAAATATATACTTTATTCGACTAATTAATTAATTACAAAAAACGAGAGACCGACATCTTTCGCACCAGACCGGTTATGTAACAAGCTTTCGTTTAATTCACATTTCAATTAAATTCGTGCTATCAATGTGAAAAGGAGAAATAAATGAAGTCGTTCATTATGAAATATTGATTTTGAAAAATTTTCCATGTTTTGAATAAAGGAATCGTTGCTAATTTCTTATCGTATTTCCGATAATTTACATTCGATCTTGTTGGGCGGGAATCGAGTAAGAAAAATATTAAAAATAACATTTTCTATCAAAAATCAGATCGTTACAAAAATTTTATTTAACTAATAATGTTTTAGATTCAAAAAATCGGGTGCATTTAATACTTGACCATTATTCGACCTATAATAACGTTTTTTTCAACTACCCGAATCTCATCTTAACCGTTTTTTCTGCTTCTCAATGAAATGCACAATGTCTGGAAGATAACAGACTAAAAATATCCGAAACAGCATCGATGATTTGTGTTACATTAATATTAATTTTAAAAATTGGATAGCAAAAATAATTTGTTCATCTAACCTTTGATTCAATTATTTAACAAGAGGCATCATCGGATTTTTGCTCATTGACAAATGAGGTCCGTTGTCAACCTTTCTTAAACCCTTAAAGATGTGCGACGATTAAATAAACGCATGCATGCAAGAAAAAAACGGTGGAGATATTTTATTAAAATGATCTAGCTGTTCACGCTATCAAGAAAAAAAAAAAGAAAAAAGGTTTATATTCGCATTAGCCAAACAATGTCTCGGGAAGAACATTGAAGTTTCCTTCGTTCAAAGCTATTTCCCATAAGAGGATAAGGAAGCTACCAATTTTGCATTTTTACTAAATGAGCTTTTGGACAATGGAGAAGGTCATATTCCTATATAATGTATGACTGATTAAATATGTCTGGTACGAAATATATTTCATGGTTATACCAAATTTAAGTTATTATCATCGTCCAAAGCTATAAAGATCATTTACATCTGTACACAATATTAATTGGTGATTTTTATTAGATGTGCGAACGCACTTTCCTATATGCCGGAAGAATTTTCAGTAGTTAAATGAACCGTCATATTAAAGTATTAAAAACGCAATAGGAATAGAGATCACACTGGTTTATCACTAGTCCATCGGCCGACCTATCACCAACATGTCACAACCTTGTCATTGACAATTCAGTTTTCCACTTGGTGATAGGATTGCTCAGCTAACGAATAAGTGATTAGATGCCCGGTTCCATCATGGCTCTAGTCACTATTTGTTTAAAAAGTATTTTGAACCAATATATATCTATATATATGTAGGTTATTTCGAGTTCAATAATTGATGTATTATCCATAACGGGATCCTTTATATTGAATCGGAGGTAAATTGGTGGTTAATAAGGAAACAAATTAAGATTTTAACAACATTTTTTTTTTTTCCATCCTCCATATTGGGGCGACATTACTATCCAGCAATCCATCTTTTTGATGATTCCATCGAAAAAAAATATCTCATTACGTAACTCCATTAGGAAGTTCCCGTAAATTTTCGGGCTACATTGCTTTTTTTAAAACTCCAGCGAGGATCTAATTTCATTGAAGTTATCAGTTAGTTTCTAAAATGAAATTCTGAAAATAGCACAATTAACCGCATCATTCGCCGCCTTATTCAAAATTAACAATCTATTCTATTACCGCATATCAAAAGTTTCTACTGCAATTAATGTTGTGAGTTAAGCTCAATACCTTGAGACCAAAGATTTACCTGTGATTCTATGGATATTTTTGGAGGAAACGGTGTTATCACCTACGAAAATATTTTTTCCCTCGTTCGTCATTTTAGCAAAGCACATAAAGAAGGAAACCTCGAACAATAAGAGAAGGTAAAGGGAAGAGGATTTTGGAAAATGCGTTTCAAAATAATTTGTTTATGCTAGTTAGTTGACAGATACATAGATATAGTATATACTGTAATATATACAGTAGACTGAAGAATTATGCCGTCGTCGAAACCTCAATCACGCAACACCTGTGCAGGTGGATCGTAATCATGATCTACTGTAGTGTAAATATTTATATCCGTGTAACATATGATGACATCTTTCTTAATAAGGTCGTTTTTTTTTTTACAAAAAAAATTAAACGTAAAAACCATGTAGCATGTACCCTTCAAAAGAACACCGTTGCCAAATAAATGCCGGCAAATTTACGTCTTCATATCGTAATAGAGATTACATTACATTACATACATTAGAAAAAATTTTATCATAAACTGAAACCTGATGCCACAAGATATTTATTAGAAATGGGTACTTACATATCAATCGCTGAATTTTTAAAATATATATTGTTGGATCACCTGAATGATTCGAATAACCTTCGACGACATCACACAATTTTTTTTTTTTACGTTAATAAACTTGACCTTTGGAAAATTGAAATGATTTCTTTTTTTAATTAAATTAATCGTTGACAAGTTAAAGGAACCAACGTTCTCCCACGCTTTGCTTTAATCGGCTTAGATTTTGAAGATCGGTTAACGTCATTTAATTGATTGGGGTACAAGTAAGGGTCGAAGTGCATCATGCCAGGAGAAAGAAATCAACATTAGACAAGACATCATAGCACCTCCCATTTCACATCTATTAATACTCATATTTAACTAATATAGCATTCACTCTAATCCAACATATCCCGCCTTCTCCAACATTTGGACGACCGATTTTGTTGGCTCCGAGGGAATAGAATTAGAAAAATTCCGATGAGGGGAAGATTAATCAATCGTCATTCACATATAACTATTTGGTCAATTCAAAAGACGACTGTTAAAGAAATCGGAAATTTCGACTCTTACAGTTCGGACGGAAATATTTGGTCATCATGACGAAAAGAAGCTACCTATTTCTTAGTCGGGAATTACAATAAAAAAAAAAAAAATTATCCCATCTGATATACTAATTTGTATATATCCTATTTCATCATCAAAATGTGACAGTGATAAACTCGGATATCACCAATATATTAAATCGATCACATAAAAAAAAGTCCGGATAAAGTTATTACCTAATATAAAAAAATCCATTATATCATCATTACCGCTACAAGTTTATCATCACATAAATTTTATCAGTTAATCAAACAGTGACTTCTTTTTAAAGACGATTGCTATTTTATGTATTAAATGAGTTATTGTATTAAAAATATGTGTCAGATTAAAGGTTATTTTCAAAATTATTAGTTACTAGTTATTTGATCTCTACAATGTGTACCTTATTACTTACTCTAATTATTTTATATGTAATAAAATCTTTGTGGTTTTAAAGTTTTTTTTTTTTTATATTGCTGACCCTACTATCGTTGAATATCATTAATAAAATAGTCCTGATATGAATTTATATAATGTTTCAGTTCTCTCGAAAAAATACAAAAGGGAGCCACTTTCTTCTCTTCGTCCCCTCTGTTTTAAAGCAAAACTCGTACGCAAGTTTCCAGAATCACGAATCCGCAGTTTCCTGATTCTTACCGAATATTTATAACTCAATATCAAATATCACTTGTGCGTATTACAATTGCATTTATATATTATATATATATACATACACTATACAGTGGGATCTCTTTTTATTTATTTATATATATATATATATATATATATATAATTTTGGTATTATATATATACAGCATATTTAAACGATATATATAACCACAAAAAACTTATTCTTCTCAAAAAAAAAAAAAAAAAAAAAAAAAAAAAGAACGTTTTTAGTTTGTTTTTTTTTTTAATGAATAAACCTTTTTTTTTTTTAGTTAGATTTTTTAGACATTAAGACAACCCAATTTATATAAAACCATCAAAAAAAAAAAAAAAACCAAAGTACAAAAACTTTTAAGCGACTTTAACGAAAAGTGTTAGTTCGTAGATTTCGATCGTTTTGTATTCTCACACTCGCAAGATTTTCCAATACTCGATAAAATCCCCGGTGATCTCGACGGTGAATTAAGAAAGGTTTTCTTGTTTTTCTCCAATACGACCTTGCTAGTTTGTTCAACTTCGTGCACGACAAATCCAGTGGAAGGAAACATTTCGCGTTTATTTCCTTCTTAAAAGATCATTATAGCGATAAATTTTGATGTAAATTTCATTTTCTTCTAATCTTTCAACACTGTCTCCATCGATATCTTCAGTAGATTAACAAAAAAAAAAATTTTTTTTTTTTTTAAATTTTTAATCCATCCTCAATGATTCCACGATAGTCTTAATCAATATCGAAGTCTCCCCTCCATACCCCCAGCACATTCTCTTCCATGTATCAAACAGCCGCCGCTCCTCAATATCAACCACAACAACCCTTCGCCGTGTACGGGAATACACATATAACCTACACTTCTAACCCTCATCACTCCAGGAATTCGTCGACGTCATCAATATCTAGGCATTCCCCCCAGGACGCTTCTTTCGCGCTAGAGACGAACGGATACACGCAACTCAGCTATCGTTTCGATCCCAATACAGCTGCCAATACGATGACCACTCAGGACGTTTCAAAGTCGTCCCCTCTCCAACAAAATCATAATTCACCGAGTTTGATCCAGGCCGGATCGTCACCTTCCTCCTCAGTTACCTTGTCTCCGGATAATAGTTCGAACGTTCTTCCGCCTATATCTGAAGTGTTTTCATCATCTTCGGCACATAACGGACAGTCAACATCATCCTCGGGTTCACCAATTCAATCTCAAGTTGTTCCCCAACAACCTCAAGTGCAATCTCAGCAGCAGCCGAATGGGGGTAACATCACGATGCCGTCGACAGCCTCTGCTCATCCCAGCTACTTCTACTCCGATGTGAACGCGGCCGCGGCTGCAGCTACTTTCGCCGCTGCAGCTCACGCACAACAAGTTGCTGCGCAACAAGCCGCCGAAGGCGCCAACTTTTCTACTTCGATAGTTTCACAAAGTCAGTCATCCCAGTTAGCGTCCAATATCCCGGTGGTGGATCCCAGAACTCTCCCAAGGGTCAGTGCCAATGCTTCAGATATGCAAGCCCTTTCTAATCGCAATGGTTCCTCCATGCTTGCTATAAACACTGCTGGATTAAGCGTTGGTGCGGGAGACCCTAGTCCAATGAGCGCCAATTCTTCGACAGGATCCCCGATAATGCCCACCCTCAGCTACCATCCGAGTGCTCACCATCAAGCATTGCTCAATAGTCACTTCATGGCCGCCACCCAATCTATGAACAGCGCTGCTGGCTTGATAGCACCAACTCAACGTCTTTCAGCGAACCACAACCGAAGAAACACTCGTTCGGATGATGGTAGCGACATAAATTCCGTGTCTAACGGTGAACGTCCTCAAAAGGTATACTCGTTCGTGGCCCTACCAGGAATAAACACCAAGAAGAGACCCCGCCGTCGATACGACGAAATTGAGCGCCACTATGCTTGTAATTTCGCTGGATGTACGAAGAGTTACGGCACTCTCAATCACTTGAACGCACACGTACAGATGCAGAAGCATGGACCCAAGAGGCATCCTTCAGGTACGTCTCCCGAAAAAAAAAACCAACAGAAGATTGACATTTATTATCATTCATTTTCAAATATTCATCATCGATTTTTTTTTTTTTTTTTTTTATTTAGAATTCAAAGAGCTTCGAAAACAATGGAGACGACAAAAACGTGAAGAGGAGGAACGAAAAAATGCAGAAAGTGCCGCTGCAAAGAACTCCGCGGCTGGCCTTAACATAACGTCTCTTTCTTCGATATAAAAATGATTTTTGAGGTCCCCGGAATCTGAACAATCTTTTTTCAATCATCACCCATTTAATTTTCCTCTCGAAGAAAAAAAAATTAATAATAATTACATAAGCAATATGATAGGAAAAATTCATATACAGTACATATGACGGACAATTTGATACTAAAATTTTTCTTCTGGTGCTTTATTTTTCTTTTTCGTGAGTATGGGTTTTTTCTTTTTATTCGGGGAAAGAAGGTACGCGATTGGCCTAAGAAAAAAAAAGAGGTCATCCATGTATATATCTATATATCCTTTCTACTCTAAGGCCACTCAAGTGTCTAACTTTCCTCGCTACGAGAAAACAAAAAATATTTTTTTTTGGCGTTTTTATTCTACATTGTTTTACTCACGAAATAGATAGACTACGAAAGAGAATAATAATGCAATATCATCAAACGTAGCGAACCCTATTTATTCCTAATACTTATTGCATTTATGTTACATCTTTTTTTTTTCTACGAAGTAAGATACAGATATAGCACCAAATTTCTTTCTTTTTACACACAACATCAATAAATTTAATTTTTTAATCTTTAGATTTCCTCTCAATTCATGTTTCATTCTTTATGATTTCATAGTATACTTTTTTTTTTTTCCTTCTCGTCAATTCTTCAGGTAATTTCTGTAGATTTTTTTTTTTTTTTCCTTTTTTTTTGTCATTCTTATTCTGTAAAAATACTTCTTTTCCTCTTTT
>CAJVPT010002696.1:0-16964 GCA_910592055.1 Acaulospora colombiana
GTTAGTATAGTCTGATTTCTAGCTAGCCTTGAAATAGATAGTACAATGTAACATCTGAGTAAAAGCTTAATAAAAGATCAACTGGGGGCTGAGCCAGCTTTAAAAAAAAAAAAATTAATCATTTATATATACATTACTCATTGCTAAAGTAGATTTTTTTATTTTTACATTTTTCAATTACAATTCCAGATTATTTTTATCATTTTCTATTTCCTCTGGAGAACTTTGAATTTTAATATCTTTCTACTTATACATTTCTTGATCTTCATCACTTGAATTGCCTTCCATAAATCTGATTTTCTTTTTAATTTTTTTCTAAAATATATTATTAGTAAATAAATAACTTTATAATACTTCGAAGAATTTTAAATTTTACCTTATTTTTTTTTATTTTGATTTTAATTAACATTTCATTAATTAAAATTCTTTCATTACTTGGATTTAGAATCATTTGGCATATTGTAATAGAGAATACAACTTGTTCTTTAGAGGCATCCCCTTTTGGTCAAACTTTTTCGAGAATGTATGCCATCATGCTTTGGTCTTTCCTCTTAGAACAGATATGAAGATTTTCAAAGCACTCCAGGATTTTTCACAATTTTTTTCAGGTCTTAATTTCAATAGCAGTTGCATTTGTATTGATTGTATCCAGGAAGTTTTTGCCAAAAACTGAAAACATGGCATCCCAGATTTTTGAAGCCATGGTCCCTTGAAGTGATTTGTGTTATCTAACAAGCTATTAAATAAATAATATTGTTAATAAATTTATTTATATTATTAATAACTGCAATAATTACTACTTGATTAATATGCTTTTCATAATATATTTTTCACATTTTTTTATAAGGCCTTTGTCGAATTATGAATGTTTTTGCTGAAAATATTCCTCTGTATACTGACAAAAATCTTTAGAATCTGTGTATATTTTTTCAAAAAAAACTTCTTTTATGATACTCTTGACTGCATGCTATTATAGAATCCAAAATGTTATTGAAGTTCTTCGAAGATTAAAAAATTAAACCTGATCTCAATAAAATTCTGTTCAGTAATTAAATGTTGACTTGTGTGAATTTTATTTTCTAGGTGGGTAACCTTATCCTCAATGGCTTTTTGACATTCTAATAACTGATCAATTTTCTTATAAAGATTTTCATTAGATTCTAAAAGCCTCTCGATTACTATATTAGAAACTAAATATACAAATTGGTATCTATTTAAATAGTTACATATTTTTTAATATATCGAAAAATTCTTTAGTCAACTCCTAGTAGGCGAAGATTCTAGAATATAACTGAGAGATTTTAATCACTTCTGAAGTGGCTCTGTTTCTATTTTGGCTTGAGGTGTTGGTCTTCAACCTGGGGTACTGGAAGTACTCTTAGGATTTTTGGAGGGCTTTAAAGTATTCTTTTTACTAGAGCTTGCCCTGAAATCATTTGTTGAAACATATTATACATTTTTTTTTTATTTGACATTAATAAAAAAAAGGACTTTAAAGACCTTATATAACACAAATCTCAAGAAGTTATATCATATTATAACTGCATATTACTCTTCGTCACCTTTTGAAAATTACTTCATAGCTTTAAAAATAAAATCATATTGACAAAATTATAACAACTTATAAATTAAATTTTTGATTGACTAAATTAATCAATATTTTATTGATCAACTTTATTTTAATATACATATTATTACTTTGAATATTTAAAAGTTTTTTGAAATAAAAAATCTTTGAAGTTTTTTATTATCAAAATTAATGAAATTATTTTCGGTTTATAAATTTTCAAAAAATTTTAAAGTTTTTTGGAGAATTTTTCAAAAATTTCCTGATGATGCCTATTGTTCTATCTCTATAGTTGTTATTGATAATAATGAGGAATAACTTTTGGGGATTAACTTATATGTTATTAATGTAATAGAATTGTTTTGCAATATTTACTATATATTAAAGGTTTATATTGTTTTTTGCAAGCTATGTAGTATTATCCATGTATACACTTATAGGAATTGAGGTAGTTTTATGAATGGTGGGTTTGTTTATATACCTAGTATAATAGGATGAGACTATGTATCCTTTGTATGTTGCTTGGATTATAGAGACAAGAGAGTTATAGAAGAGAATTATAGAAGATTTTTCAAAGTTGAGGAGATATGATCTTATTTTAATCTATTCTATCTAGTACTATATATTCTTCTATAAGTTCATGACATGTGATGACTATATTTGTTTGATTCTTAAGCAAGTTTGTGAAGAGTGTTGTAATTTTTGTTGAGACTTGATACATTGTAATACCAGTTGAAACATTTCAATGTTATTGAGTTATATGTTTTGAACATCTCTTGGCTTAATATCCAGGCTTGTTTATTAAATTTTTTAGTATCTTTAATAATATTATTTATTATATAGATTGGGTCTTATGTGCTACTATCAAAAAGTACTGCTTAATTCAGCTTATATAAAATAAAGTGCCTTGCTATACTATCTACTAGTCTATCTGTTATTATTTTTATGAAGATTTTTTAGCCTATGTTCAAAAGTGTGATTAGTCTTATAATATTAGATTATTGTTTCAGTCCTTGGATTTAGGGATTGGATAAATGAGATCTTTGCTTTATTCCTTAGGAGTATTACCTGATATCAATATATTATTAAAAATTCTAAGGAGGAGTTCAAGTGCTTTTTCCTTCATATATTTATAGGCTCTATATAGTATAGTATTCCTTCTTGAGACGAATTGTAAACTTCTGTGCTTTATTGCTTGAACTAGTTAATTTTTGCTATGAGATTGAAGCTAGAGTATATTGATACTATATAGTTTATATATTCTTTTTGGAATTGTATATCTCTTGTCAAATGGGATATAGATACAGTAGAACTGTGTTTCTTTTGAGAGTTTATTGTTTGAAATGTTCTTTGACTTGAGTATAGATTTTTTGAGATCTATTATGATTTCAATATTGTTGTCATCTTGAATAATTACTCTGTTTAGTATAATTGATCTTGTGGGATAATTGAGAATACTGTTGATCATTTCTTTCTTTTGATTCACTAATATGATCTAGTATCTGATAGAAAATTGTTTCATCATTTGTGTTTTTCTGTGATCAATAAGCCATCTGATTGCTATTTTGAGTTTTTTGCTAAAATCTTGAGTAGTTGCTATCCAGCTGGTTATATAGTTATAAGAAGAGATAAGTTGTTGATTAGTTAGTTCTTGTAATAACTTTGACGAGATATTATTGATTGCTTATATTATTTCAGTCTAATTATAGTCTGGTGAGTCCTGCTTTAGTGTATATATCTGATATATAATATTGTACAGCTTTGCAATTCTTTGAAAGATATCCTTTTGCTATTATTGAACTCTAGATTTTCTATATGGTTTGTGTTTAAGAATATATTTCTTAGCAGCTTGATATATTATATATATAAATTTGTTTCATAATTGGTTAATGTCTGAGATATCTAATAGTTCATCTAGATGTATAATATTTTCTTCCACTTGTGTATTAAATTTATTTCATAGCTATTTGCTAGTGTTGTTCCAGTTGAATCTTTGATTGGAAGTGTGTTTGAGTTTGCTGGTTGATTTGTCTAGTTGTTATGCTTCTATTTCTACCAATATATCAATATGATCACTATGCATTAAGTCTTTGATATCAATTATAATGTATGCTTCTTTAGATTGCCATATTTGAGAGGGTAGCATTCATATTTGATCTATTCTGCTACTATTTAACAGGTTGTACCAGGTGTACTTTTTGTATGAGAGATTGTGTTCTCTATAAGTATCAACAAAGTCTTGTTCTTTCAAATATTATATATACAGTATAAGGTTGAGGAGGATATTAAACAGCATTTTTTTGAGTGTTTTCTTTGTTTAAGCTTGAGTTGCTTATTGCATTAAAATCTCCTGCAACTATTATCTAAAAGTTGTTCTTTTTTCTCTCTATGATCCATTGTTATAATATTTTAAAGTGTTTTGTTTTTCATTATTGAAAGAATATGTCAAGAAATAGGCTCTGATAATTCTGACTATGTTTTTGTTTGGAAAGGCCAGATCCAAATAAATAAGTCTACCTTGGTATTGTTTATATCAAAATACTCTGCAAATGAGTTTGTGTTATATAATAATGTATATCTTATGTCTAATGTTTTGATTGTCCTTATGTGTTCACTATAACTAAAAATTAGGATGTTTCCAGTATTTTAATTGCTGTGTTGTTCCATTTGTTTCAATAATAATTATGATTTGCCAATCATTAAGGTTGCAAAGTTCTAGCCATGTATTGAACTGGTATCATTTACTATTTTATATATGTTATGTGTAATAATTTTCCAGATAGAATTGTATTAATTATTTATCATATTCAAAGATTCTGTAGTGATGTTGTCTGATAATTTGTTAAAGATTTCTAGGTATATATCAGATATTTTACTTATTGTTAGATGTGGAAGAGATAATTGTATTAGACAAGGAGGAGTCCTGAATGTTAATAAATTCTATGAGTAAAATTGAGATGGTGATTATATTTCCTTCCAGTCTTGAAAGTTGTTGATTAATATGAATTTGGTTTTGTCAAATATCTTGTACTAAGCTGATTATTCTTCTTTTTTTAAATGTTTTTGAGATTGTGCTTATGTTTTCAGCTATAATTAATTTGTTATTTTACTTGATGGATGTCTCTCTGTCTACTTCATAGGAGTGGTAGTAATAGCTGTCATCTTCAAGATAACCTATTCTTTGATTCAGTTGTACTAACTCTTTCTTGATTTGTCCAATATCTGTCCTGATTACTTGAATTGCTTTCATAATATCATAAAATAAGATTTCAGGTGCTTCTTGCTTTGATGATGTTTTTATTTCTTTTTTGATGATGTTGTGCTAGAGGAAGTTCTTTACTACTGCTGTGAAGATTTTTGATCTGTTGTTCTGATTATTTTGTAATATTTAGAGGGATGAAGCACCACTGAGTTTGAATCTACTATATAATCTATCAAATTTCTTGACATCATTTTGTTTTTTTTCTAGTGACTTGTTATCTTTCTCAGACTAGGCAATTTTTGACTTGGTATTCCATGCTGAAACAAAGGTGATAAGTTTTTATGTCTATAAGGATTTAATTGAGTTTAACATTATCTAGTTGAGCTGAAAAATGGAGTGCTTTTGCTAGTGTTTTTTTAGCTTTGAAGCTGATAATTGCTAGATATTTTCTTTTATAAGAATTGAATTGTGGAATGTAGCAAGTTTTTGATTTGGTTGTCTTGATAATTTGTTTGAGATCATATCCCATAGTGTTGAATAGTAAGTAGATTAGTTTGATAGTAAATTTGCTTCTTTTCTCCTTAATCTAATTGATATTAAAAAATAGAAAAATTCTATACATATCTTCTTTGAAGCTTATAGACCATTTTAGGATTACTTTGTTATAGTCCTTCTTCTTTTTATATTTTTTGTCTATAGATTGTCACAAGTTCTATGTTTTCATATATAACGACCTAATAGGTCCATATTTGGTTAGTGCAACTTTGAGTTCTTCATGTGTTATATTCAAGGAATGTCTCATACTCTTATTGTCTTGTTTTTTATAGTAATATTATTGTGAATCAACATTTCCTATGTTTGAATAGTAGTGTTACTATCTAATTTGATAGTGTATAACATTTTGACTTCTTTTTTATCTGTAAACAGAATGGTGATGTGTTTGTCTTCTAGTATGTTATTGATTCTGATTGATATAACTGATTTATATCTTGCGAGTACTTTCTTGACTGAATATAATTGACTATTGGTATCTTTTTCTAATACCTGTTTCAATGGAAAGATCTTCTTGAACCATTTCCTTCTATATTGTGTTTGTCAATCTGTGAGGGGAGGACATTGAGGTGTTTGATTTTTGGTCATTGTTTTCTTGCCCTTACCCTTGTTCTGAGTGCCTTGTTGTACCTCTTTACTCTCTTCGAACAAGTCAATTTCTAATGCTACTGGCATGCTAAAAGCCTTTGGTGAGGATGCTATACTGATTAAATAGTCATGGTGTTTATCTTCTCTATGGCTAAGTTGGTTTTGTTGTCTTGATATTTGCGAGTTGTCTATCTCGAAGATTGCTTTGATACCTTTATGTTCAGTGAAAACTACTTCTAGTTTCATACTTGTATGTGTTTATCTTTGAATAGTTCTGTCACTTCTTAGTATTGTATTATTTTGTGTTTTCCCCTGGTCTGATATTATTTATTATAAAAATATATTATATTTCTATTGAAAACCCTCTCTTTTGTCCCAAAAATTGTTTTTTGCAAAAAAATTTTCTAAAAAAAATTTTTTTAGAAATTTGGATATTAGTAGAAAGAGTTTTTTTTTTTTTAATTAATTACTAATTATTGATTATAATTATCAATTAATTATTAATTCTAATTATTAATTAATCATTAATATTGATTATAATTATCAATTAATTACTTTTTTAAGTATAACAGATCTACTTTATTAATTTTAATGTAATACATATTACTTGAATTAATAAACTATTTCCAACTCTTTATTTTTATGTA
Source organism: Acaulospora colombiana (assembly GCA_910592055.1). Classification (NCBI taxonomy): domain Eukaryota; kingdom Fungi; phylum Glomeromycota; class Glomeromycetes; order Diversisporales; family Acaulosporaceae; genus Acaulospora; species Acaulospora colombiana. Next base: position 6,557 of record CAJVPT010002696.1, read on the forward strand.
TCCTCTATATTTTTCTATTAACAAGTTAATTGATTTGAAAATTCCTTATAGTTTATTGTTCTCTTTGGGAACTAATATGCTTAAGATTTATTAGCACTGATACTAAAAAAGTAGAAAATGTCATATTTTCTTTTAAGTATATTATCAATTATATTTATTATGTCAGCTGGTTAAGATCTATTCAATGTAGCATATTCTTTATTGTTTTTATAACTTTGCTTTTCTTTTTATGGTATTTGTGTTGATTTGTATGTATTTTTTCTATTGTGAAATTCTTCTGTATTTATCAATTTATATATTGAATATTAGGAATCTTGTATAATACTTTTTAATGTGTCAATAAGCTTGTTATGGTTAACAGTTTCTGAGATGAAATTGTTCAGGGCTTTGCTAATACATTCCTTAAATATAAAAGTTTTTATATTTTTTTTACTGGACTTGATATTGGAATATATAATTAAGGAGAATTTTTTATTTTTCCTATATTATAATTCTCTATATAGGTTTTTATTGATTTTTTCATATATATTTATTCTGTATTGTGAACAAATAAAGGAATAGTCATTGTTTTCTATATTAGTGCAGCTTTGTCATTTGGTAGTTTTATATATGTTGGGATAGTGCTTTTGCAATTTGTCCATTATTAGCAGCTCTCTGTTCCATAGTTTGATTGAAAAATATATTGTTGATAGTCTCAGATATCTATTTGTGTATCAGTGAGTACTGTGAAGTAGGTGAGTATGAGGCTGATTTTCCAATCTATCTTCTTACAATTCTACTGATCTAGATCAGTGTTTCTGTTGAGATTGTTCCAATCAATTGTGAATCATGCTTAGTGAATTTGCTTGATAGCTCATGAATAGATTAAGTAATTTCAACATTCTTATTGTAATAAAATTGTAGATAGTTGTTGTTTAAGCATGTGCTGAGAATTATACTTGTATCTTCAGTATTATTACATATTGCCACTTTGTGTATCAGTTGATCTATTTTTTTATAGAAAAGGTTGTTATCCTTTTTGGATATCTTGTTTCAGACTATCATTTGTTGAAGAGTGTTTATTATGTACCAAAGGTTAAGTAGCATTTATTTTTCTTAATATTTATTCACTTTTTATTTCTTTATTAGTTTGCTATATAATCTTGAATAAGATTTTGTGATTCAGTATGTATAGTTAATGATTTTCTTTTTCCAGCTGTTATATATATAATAATAATTGCTAATAATACTAATCTATAATCTGATTTTTGACCAGTGAATGTTGTAGTAAGCTTCAGTTGTTCATTGTTTTTAAGAAAAAATAAAACTCCTATTCCTATTATATCTTTCTTGATATTTTTATAACTTATATTTTTATATATGAAGACTTGTGGCTTTAGTTCGAGTTTCTTTGATAAGAATATTATATTTTTGCATAAGTTTACTTGAACTCTTAATTAATTATTAAATATCAATAATAATTATAAATTAATTATTAATTATTAATTGTAATCACCAACTACTTATTAATTATTTTTTACAATTATTAATTAATTACCAATTATTAATTATGATTATTAATTAATTATTAATTATTAATTACTATTATAAATTAGTTACTAATTATCAATTAAATTACTAATTAATTATTAATTATTAATTACAATTATCAATTAGTTACCAATATAAATTATAATTATTAATTAGTTACTAATTATCAATTATAATTATCAATTAGTTATTTATTATCAATTATAATTACTAATTAATCACGAATTATTGATTGTAATTATTAATTAGTTACTAATTATAGATTATAATAATTAATTAATTATTAATTATAATTATTAATTCAAAAAAACTCTTTCCCACTCGTATCAAAATTGTTGAAAATTTTCTTTTATGGTAACAATCCAAAACATTGAAGAAAAAACAAAACGCTTGCAATGAGCTCCCTTAACCAACATGTCAAGAAAGTCGACCAGGGCAAAAGACCCAACGGTTAACTACACAGAAGAAAGAATCATCACAAGCAATAATAAAATCTCCAAACCACTCTTGAAAACCAAACTTGAAAACAAATTCAATCTGTTAACTGGCACAAAAAAGAACTATACAACAACCAAAAGAGAGAAAGCAAAGGAGACACCAGAGAACCCTCATGTCAGCACACCGAATTCAAAAACTATGGAGCTAGAAATCACGGAACAAAAGAAAAATCTAGAACAAGAGATGGACATCTCAGTTACTGCATCATAAACAAAGGAAATAAACATTGTCGAAACCAGACCAATCTCATTAATGACAGTAATTTCAACATTATCAGTAACAAGAGAAGGAGAAGAGAACTCAAGAAATCAGAATAATATTACCTTGAACAGCTTCAGCTATGACAGCAACCCAGAGGAGATGACAGAAGAGACAAAATATACAGATACCCAAGAGAACCACAATACACTTTGTCCAGACAAGGTGTTTATCAAACTGGAAGCAGTACCGGGTTCCTCAACTGAAGAAAAACTTAATTACATTTGCAATAAATTGGGGTATCTAAAAACCCTGAACACATTCACTCAGAGGAACCAATTGGATCACCAACACTCTCAGCTATTTTTGGAAGTTACCATGAAGCCATTGCTGTATGTGAGATTCAGATCACTGACAATAAAAATTTCAATTTTAGATTAGCCCCTGAAATTGATACTACTGAAAGCAAAACCTGTTTCATCAGAGTCTAGGACATCCCCAGTCACTTCCAAAAAAAAAGATATTGCCAATCTCTTTCAAGACAGCACACAGATCGAATATATTATGTTACAAGCAGCAGGACAGGTTAAATTTGGAACAGACAGTTCAAAATGACAACTGCATATGAGGAACAAGTCCAAAAATGGGCCATATACACAATATCACCTGTATGAAAACATTCCCTTTGGTCAGAACCCGTCTCACAAGAGAGAAAAGGAATCAGTACAGTATGACACTGGCAAACCTTTCATGGGAAACCTCTGTAAAAGAACTCAAAGAAATCATCGAACAAACAGAGGCTAAAGTCATCTACCTCCATTTAAATCAAATGAAACAAAACAAAAGGTTTGCTATCCTCTATTACAAAAATGAATAGGACCTGAATAGAGCAAAAAAAACAAACTTGCAACTTCAAGATACAAACTTAATGTGGGTAACAAAAACAGCCAGGTTGTGTTTCGCCTGTGTATATCATGACCACAATCATATCCAATGTACAACAGCAAAGGAGAGCACATTACAAAAAGAATGAACCAACAGATTCAGACAGCCAAGACTAACAACCAGCAGTAGAAGAGAACCCCCCACCACTTATCAAGGTAAAAGACCAATAGTGAGACCTCCCACCATAGGACATACGTATGCCAGCCTAACCAGGGAAACTTACACAATAACAAACACAAGCAAAATACTATAAATTCTCAAACAACTACAAGCTGATATGCGAGTAATCAAATATTAGGTACACATGCTGGACAAAAGAGTCACAGCCATCGAAGAAGGCCACCACATCAAAGCTAAGGAACCAGCAATTATAGATTCACCTATGCATAATGAGTCATCTCCAAAAAGCTCAAGTTTTAGAACTCTATCACTAAAAAGAATAGACATTAAACAACAACAAGAAATGATAAATAAAAGAATCAACCAAATGGAATTGACGATGGCATCAACAATGAAGGAAATGATGGACTGCTTGGATACATCCATCAATGAAATAGAATATTCCGAACTGACTCCTTTCTTCCTCCTAAACAACTATGATTAGAAAATTCCCAGAGAACAGAGCCTACAATAGGCAAAATAAAAAAATATTCAAAATCAATAAGATACATAACATTTGGAAAATAGGAACCTTAAATGTAAGAGGAATTAACACTGAAACAGACAAGTTAGCAATACTAAAGTACACTCAAGAATAGCAGATAGATATATTGGGAATCACAGAAACCTGGCTATCAGGAAACCAAAAATGGTGTGATGAAGAAGGAAGGTATTAGATATGGTCAATGACACCAATACAACAGATACATGGAATAGGAGTCAGAATACTAATTAAGAAAGAATAGGCCACACATATTTTCAAGTTCAAGGAATGTATCAATCAAGGTATTATGGTAGATTTTGCATTCAGTGGACATATTCAGTACAGGATCATAATCTTATACAACACATCAAATGCATCAAACAGGAAAGACAGAAACAATTTGCTACAGTGGTGCAAAGCAAAGATTAGTGAAGCAAAAAGCAACAATATGTATATTATAGTAATGGGAGACTTCAATGAAGTAGTGGATCACCAAAAGGACTGCACATCAGGAAAAAATAGAGGAAATAAACCTCAATATATTATTGACACATTAGTGGCATTCGATATGGTAGACACATATAGACAGGTGCATCCCTCAGAAACAAACTACATATACAATAGACATAAATCAAACTACAGTAGTAGACTGGATTATATATGGGTATCGAACCCACTACAGCCACACATAATCAATACTAACCTTATAAAGGTAGAAACAGTAGTCAAAAATGACCACAAGATGATAGTCACACACCTCAGCACACCACACATCTCATGGAGTAAACTATCAAACAGAAAAAACAACAAACAATGTATTAATGACTATGCGAACTCAAGTCCCAAACAATGGGAAAACTTCACAAGAAAAATGGAGGAAAGTTCAAAGAACTTTCTCGAAGACACCTCCAAAATGACAGAGAACATATGGAAACATTTTTAAAGAATCATTAAAAACAGCAGCAAAAACCTTCTTGAAAAATAAGCGTAGAAGGTTGAACACTGATACAATACATAAATCTAAGTACAAAAAATTCATGGAAAAACCACTCAAGATTGGCAGTCTTTACAGAAAATGCATAGCATGATTAGTAAACCCGGACATGCGTACAACTACAACAGAAGCACAAATCATGGATTTGGTGAAAAAAATCAACACATCACATGCAATTCTGACAGAACCTCTGCTCTCCTAGAAAAACATGACAGTCTACAAAGAAGACCTCCATAATTGGCTAATAGAAACAAAGGAGATCTGGAAAATAGAAACCAAAATAGCAAAGGTTACGATCGAAAGAAAAAAAGGAGGGCAATTCAAAAACATATAAAACAAAGATACAAAAACTTAGAGGAACACCCAAAGAAAATGATCAACAGTATTTTAGAGTAACACCCTAGGGTTATCAATACACAAAGACTTATAGAGCAAAAAACACCAGACAAAGTCGAAATAATCACAAATCCAGCAATTATCAAAGACAAAATGAGAAAACACTTTTAGGAATAGATGAGACCCAGACAAACACTTAACATGAAGGACTTCCCACACTGGACGAAACAATACAGACCTAAAGAAATAATCCAGGAGAGCTGGTTCAATAATGTGCTGCTCCCAATAGACACATTGGAAATAAGGAGGGCAATCCAAGGAAAGAAAAAATGCAGTGCTCCAGGTCCTTCAATATCCCATACATACTTCTCAAAAACTTAGGAAAGGAAGGGATAAAGCTTCTGAAAAGACTTTTTAATAAAATCTTAAAAACAAGCATGGTCCCAGATAACTAGAAAAAAGGAAACATATATCCAATACCCAAGCCCAAGGATTGGATGGGAAACATCAATATCACCCATCCTATTATGCTACTTGAAACAATAAGAAAGATCTTCATGAGCATCTTGAATGAAAGACTCATGACCACATACACTAAACACGAGATACTGTATGCCAATAACTGGGCAGGCCTACCAGGAGGAAGTACACAGGAACCAATCCACATCCTCAACAATGTCATGTAAGAGGCCAGAGAATTCAAAAAAGAGGTCTGGATCTTTAGTCAAGACATAAGCAAGACATATGATTCAATAAATAAGGATATGCTAGCCTTGACCCTCATAAGGATTCGGACACCAGAAAAGATAATCAAGATACTAAACAATACATTAGAAAATAGAAACAACAGAGTAATCACAGCATATGGTCTAACAGAGGAATACCAGGTACATGACGGAATAGATCAAGGAGATACCATCTCTCCCTTCCTCTGGAAAGTATACTACAATTCACTGCTACAAGAAATCCAAGACAATCATATAGAATATACAATGAAAACAGAAGTTTTATTGAACTTGACTGCACCAAGTCAACAGGAAATAGCAAATAAAAGAATAAAACAAACAACCATTACAGCCACAGTATATATGGATGACACTATATGGTTTGCAAATAGCAGATCAAATATGCAGGAAATAATCAACAAGGCCTCAGAATTTGTAAGGATAAATGATATACAAGTCAACAGCGAAAAATCATCCTTAATCTGCATAAATGTGTCCCAAGAACAAAGAGAAACAAGTATATAGCTCAATAGAACACAAATTCTGCCCTTGCAATAAGATGAAGCAACAAGAATATTGGGGATTTGGATAACAGAAGATGGGAAAAAAGCTAAACAGAAAAATATTATTAGAGACAAAGTAGACATCACAACCAGAACGCTTGCCTGGAAGAAAATCACTGACAAGCAAACATGCTATATCATCAATTAGGCCCTTTTTCTAGCAATCGAATATCTTCTCAATGACCTTGTCCTGTCAGAAAAAGAATGTGACAAGATAAGCAGCAAAATAAACAAAATGTTCAAGCATAAGGCTGGCTTATCTTCAACAACTCCAAACTATATTTTACATGCGGACTTCAGCTATAAACTGTTCAATTTATGGGATAGACAAATCCTTATACATGGGAAAAACCTAACCAATAGACTTAACAGTCATAACTTAGTGGGTATCACTACACAGATCAGACTTCAACAACTTCAAAACAACTACTGATCAAATACATCTATACTGATGGATAAGCTTCCTTTTTGGACCAGGAGAAGAAACAACCTAATAAATGATATCTTGAACATGCTCAAATTACAAGGAATCATAATGGCACCAACAGAACATATTTGGTTTGAAAAACCAGTCAAAAATGAGGGTAAGACAATTTAAGAACTAGTTATAGAGGACAAAACTCTTTCCCACTCACATCAAAATTCGTGAAAATTTCCTTTTATGGTAACAACCCAAAGTTCACAAGAAAAACCCCAATGCTCACAAAGAGCTCCTCTAACAACCATGTCCAGAAGGTCCCCTAGAGTCAAAGATACTGTGGTTAACTATATCAGCAAAAGAATCATCATCAGTAGTAGCAAGATCACGAAACCACTCCTGAAGACCAAAATATTAAACAAATTCAACCCAATCACCAGTGCCAAGAGAAACAGAATGACAATGGACAAAGAAAAGAAGACAACAATCCCAGCAACTACACAGGATCTCACCCAATTTAGGATGAAAACATGGAGCTCGAGAACGAAGAACAGGATAACAGTATAAACCCCAAAGAGGGTACCATGGAAATAACCAAAACAACGGTAGAAATGAACACTGAATCTAGATCACCACCACCAGTAACAATAGTTTCAACAATGGCAACATCTAAAGAAGGGAAAGAGACATCTAATGGTACAGAGAATATCACCAACAACCAGTATAGTTATGAAGAGGAGCAGAGACCAAGGTACAAAGCAACAGAACGAACAACCTCCAAGGAAACATTCGACACACTCCGCCCAAGGAAAATCTTCATAGACACAAACCAACTGCCGAGACTCTCAACCAAAGAAAAAATCCATCAAGTCCATGACAAACTGGGGCACCTATCAACCCTGAAACACATTCGAACAGAAGAGCCAATCGGATCTCCAACTATTGCCACCATATTTAACAATTATCATGAGGCTATCGCTGCATATGAGATTCAGATCACTGACAATGAGACTACCAAATTTAAACTAGCACTCCAAATCGGTACCACAGAATGCAAGGCCCAATCCATTTGAATCTGGGACATCCTCAACCACTTTCAGAAAAGGGACATCGCAAACCTATTCCAAGACAAAACCCAGATCGAATACATAACCCTGCAACCAGCAGGACAAGTCAAATCTGGAATCATCCAGTTCAGAACAAGAGAGGAATATGAGAAACAGGTTCAGAAGTGGATTATCTACAAAAATACCTTCTGTATAAGGGTATGCCCAATGATCAGAACCCGTATCACAAGGGAAAAAAGGAATCTATATAGTGCAACACTTGCAAACTTCCCCTGGAAACTTCAGTGGAAGAACTCAAAGAGATTATCAAACAGACAGAAGCTCAAGCAGTTTATTTCCCCCTTATTTCTACGAATCAAAGCAAGCGATTCGCCATCCTATACTACAAGGATGACAGAAATCTCAACTGAGCACAAGACATGAACTTCTGCCTCCAGGACAATGAATTGGTCTGGATCACAAGAACAACTAAACTTTGCTTCAACTGCGGAGCCCATGATTACAAACATATTCATTGCCCAATTGTGAAGGAAAAATCAATACCAAGAGAAAGAACTAACAGACTGGGCCAACCAAGGCTCCGGTTAAACAATGCAAGAGAGAATCTTCCTATCAAACAAGACAGGAGAATGATATTTAACCCCCTCACTACAGGACGCACATATGCTAGTGTAACAAAAGGGTCTTACATAACTAAAAGCAGGAAAAACATAGTAGATATCCTCAGACAGATCCAAACAGAATTAGAAGCCATTAAACACCAAGTGCACATCCTGGACAAGAGAGTTACAGCGATCGAAGCAGGTCCCCACATCAAAGCAAAAGGATCAGAAATTATAGATTATTCCCCTCAAACTGAACTCTCACCTGGAAGCTCAAGCTTCCGAACTCCATCACCCAAAAGGCTGGATATTGGACAATATCTGAGACTAAAAACGAAAGAATCAATCAGATAGAATCCACAATGGCATCCACCATGAAAGAAATGATGGAATGCCTCGACAATCCTACCAATACACCTAACAACCCTGGACAGACCCCTTCCTTCCTCCTAAACAATTATGATTAGGAGATACCTGGGAAACCAAGCCTTAAACAGGCAAAATGTAGAGAAACTCAACACCAACGAACCATTCAATTTCTGGAAAATAGGAACATTAAACGTTAGAGGAATTAACTCAGAAACTGACAAGCTAGTAATCTTAGAATACGGACAAGAACAACAAATCAACATACTAGGACTCACAGAAACCTGGCTCCCAGGAAACCAAAGATGGCGTAATGAAGAAGGCAGATATCAAATCTGGTCAACAAACCCAACACAACAGGGCCACGGAGCAGGAGTTAGCATCTTAATAAAGGAAAAATGGGCAACATACATCTTCAGGTGTGAGGAATGTATCAATCGAGGGATCGCAGTAGACATGGCATTCAAAGTGTAAATTCAATACAGAATAATAACAATATACAACTCATCAGATGGGACCAACAAACAGGGCAGGAAAAAGTTACTACAATGGTGCAAAGGCAAAATCATTGAGGCAAAAAGTAACAACATGTATGTGATAGTAATGGGCGATTTCAACGAAATAGCAGACCATCAAAAGGACTGTACCTCAGAGAAAGGCAAAGGAAATAAGCTCAAGCACTTTATTAATGCACTAGAGACTTACTACTTCATAGACACATTCAGACAAGCCCACCTTGACAAAAGAAGCTACATATACAATAGAACAAAATCAAATTATGGGAGCAGATTAGACTACATATGGGTCTCCAGCCCATTACAACCACACATCATCAATGCTGAACACATAGAGATGGAAACAGTAATTAAAACACATCACAAAATGGTAGTTTCACACCTCATCACACCCCATATATTGTGGAGTAAGTTATCAAATAAGAAAAACAATAGACAGAATATCATCGATTACACAAACTCCAGCCCTAAACAATGATCAAGGTTCACTAGAAAAATAGAGGAAAAAGCAACTGAATTCTTCAAAAAAGACTCCACAACAGTAGAGGAGACATGGCAACACCTCAAAGAATCAATCAAGACGACAGTAGAAACCATATTAAAGAAAAAGCGAAGAAAGAAAAACATCAGCACCATACACAAATCTAAATACAAAAAACTTATGCAGGGACCACTCAAGATCAGCACTCTGTATAGAAAATGTCTGACATGGAAAATGAACCCGAACACACGCACTCCTGCCACAGAAGCACAGATAGTAGAACTGATACAAGAAATAAATGCAACAAGGAACATTGTAACAAAACCACCTTTACTCAAGCGAGACTTAACAAGTAATGAAGAAGAACTTCACAGATGGCTATCTGAGATAAGAGAGATCTGGGAAATAGAGAACAAAATAGCCAAGTTCATAGTTGAGAAAGAAAAAAGAAGGAAAATACAAAAACACATTGAACAAAGATACAGAAACCTGGAGGAACATCCAAAAAGGATGATCAACAGTATCCT
>CAJVPT010002697.1:0-16963 GCA_910592055.1 Acaulospora colombiana
TGAGGATGACGAGCTAATTTCCATGGAAGAAGAAAGTATTCCCGCAGGGCCAGGGATTTACTGGAATGAAGAGACAGAATGAGAAGGTGTATATTGTCCAAACGCGGTGCGTCTCCGTTCCTTTCCAATTACCAAAATACTGATTCTATTACTAGACACCGACATCGCGAAATCTTATTCGAACCATCTCGCACCTTCATCAGTCGCACCACCCTTCGACACGTTCGTATCCGCCAACGGCTAGCGAATGTATTACGACCATTGGACAGTCTTCCCCAAAACTAAAGGCACCTCTACAACAGGAGATAGAAACCTGTCCGAATACTCTGGCAGTCAGACCGCTTTAACGATTGCATGATCATTTATCCCAGCTGGGCCGGAAGAAGCGAATCCAATTGGCTCTCATCAAAAGTTATACCTCCTGTTCACAAGTTCTAGTACCTCTCGGCTGCATCAGAATCCCTTCAAATCCCCCATCAAACTTCTGGGAGACATATCAATTCGCCTCTGCCCAATTCAAGTCCCACCCAACGAAGCTTACCAGACGCCTGGTCTGGATCCTCCCAGCTCTCTATCGTAGGCCCAGATACAGACCAGTACCTGTAGACGACGTCAATAGTCCGTCATCGCTGAAAGAGAACTCACACTGCGAGTCAATGGACACGGTTGGTAAGTGGAATGACCTGATGCCCGGAAATATTCTCTGAAATCAAATAGATAAATCACGATTTTCTCGTCGAACCGTTTAGCCCCTCACATTGGGCGACGGTTCAACAGGACCGCCAAGTCTGAAAGAAGGAGCACGAACGGGATCCATCTCATTCGAACCGTTCGCGCTCCTTATCGCTCACACGGGCCCTTCTCTACACGATATAGAACTCTAGAATATCCATGTCGGTTAGCAGTTGACGGTTGAACTTGCGACGGAGGAGGATAATGTCCCGATTGCTGCGGAGGTATGTCATGACTTGCATTCGAAGATTATGAGCCTAACCTTTTTTGCAATTCATTCCCATATTCTGGCTATCTTGGGGTATCTGAGTAGATATGTGTTCTAATCTCAGCGGGGTAAGAGTTATCTGACCTATCGCCTTCTCCGTTTTTCTCACTTTCATACGTTCGGGACCAACGATATCCTTCAATGAAAATATGCTCTAATCTCGTTATTCCTGTTCATTGAATATACGACGCGGGGATCCTCTGTCCTGTTCATGGCTACAAAGGAAAAAGATACAGAAACAACAAGCCCGGAAGGTTCTCCTCCCTGCCATATTTCCGGCTTGGAAAACCCCGACATCTTGGAGGAAGAATGTTGCCATGCTTTCGCCTTGTCACGCTTCCGTTTCGCTCACCTCGTCCTATTCTTCTTGACCACTGTCCACCTTCTGTTCCGTTTCCGTCCCCTCTCCTTCCTGAGTGCCATAGATGGAATGGTCGTGTTCGACCCGAAGTTGTCTTTGTCGGTTGTGGAACAAATGGGAGATTTGGATGGGGCGTGCGCCCAGTGCCGTTGTCGGATAATGGATATCCTCGTTGATATTAATGTACTGCTATGATTCCTGTTTATATTATAGTCAGTCTTGTCGTTTTTAAGATAAATGCGCGCATGCAAATACGACGAGTACTCCCGGCTTGCTCCATTTTGACTTGAGCATCGCGCGAACACCTGAAATTTCGACAATTTTGGGTATTATGGGCGAATATCTCGCTGTTACACACCAGAAGGTTGATAGAAGTATCGTATGTAAGCATTGTTTGGTACTCTGAGATAAAGATTTACGTGTAGACTCGTTCTTATGTTCTATGATATGATACGCACAGTTAGAGTAGTTCTCTAGTATTATCAGTTGTATAAATAGCGTGTCTATATAAGGGATATTTGCGAAGATGGGCTCTCTTGCGGATTTGCCATCCTTTGTGGACCATCCCGAGTCGCTCACGGCCCAAGTAGACTACAAATAATGTATAAACGACTCTTTATAACACATAGAACGGGTCAAATGTGTGTTATGGTGTGAACTCAGAGCAGGAGTGGGTCCGGAAGTGAGCATATCAGGACGGTGCTCGAGGAGAAAGGGGACTTGTCCAATATCGCGTCTCGTTAGCGTCGGTCAGAAGTGGAGATAGGTTTGAGGGTTTCTGGCTGCGGAATATGGGTGCAGATGAATTGTAGAGTTTTTTTGGATTAGGTTGGAACCTCCGTGAGGGAGGTCGAGGTTGGGGGAATAACTCGACCGAAGGACGTGCATGCATCTCTCGAAGAGTATTGAGGGATCCTAGTGTCTGGCTCGATCTAGTGTGTCCTGGAATCATGACCTGTTGACGTATTGGTTCAATATGGCTTCTTGCTTCGAGTGAGGAGACAAGGCAGACAGTCGTATGTGCTGTGCGAGATCCAATAACATCACAGGAGAATGTCTTTGAGGGAAGGCAAGCGAGTCGGCGCCTCATCGACGTGAGTAAGCAATGAGGACGAGAGCTTCAATGATTTGAATGGTGTCGTCATTGGCTATGGTATCGCCAGTTGAGGAACGGCGGAGTGGCGGAGTCGCACTGCGGCGTTTGCTTTGTCCGATGAACTTGTCGACCCTCCCTCTCAATATTGACATCACCGAACTCGGTCCAAAGCGCCGCCAAATCCCTGAAACAGCGACAATATCCCTTTTGGATCATCCAGCTTGACGTTCGCCTTGTCGTTATTCTCAGGATCTGGGATGGCTTATCAGTTGGTCGAGTTGGAATGCCGTGGGGTTTGTAATTTGGAGAGCAAATGCTCCGATTAACGATCTCGAGCCTTCCACTCAAGCTTTCCAAGTCACTTGAAACAGTCAAGAACTCGGACGGTGTATTTTCCAGCATCGTTCCTTGTCAACAAACGGTTTGACCTACGGTTCGAGACGAATGTCGACGGCTGATTCAGCAAGGCCTCAATACGGAGATGGTTCTATAGAGAACCTCGGTTCGCCACCTGCATTACGAGTGTGGAGAGAGCGCGCAAGGCGGGAGAACAGGGACGTTGGCTTCGTGCCGACAATGGGTGCACTGCACCACGGTCATCTAGATCTGGGTACGTCATGTTACAACTCTACCACTGTCAGGCTATCCCACTAGATATGCTTGCTACTTTCACTTTCTATGCTCTCTCGAGGGCTGGCACTTGATAACTCCGTGGCCAAAAATTTCGTGCCACTTCCTCAACCGGTCGAGACGAGATGCCATCCCTACGATTTCCCGTATTCTTTCCCATTTCTTCCCCATGAGACGTCTTGTTAGTGAACTAGATGCTAATGGAAACTACATTTTACAGTGCGACGCTCGCCCTACCAAAGCCCGTTAACCATTGTTTCCATATCCGTCGGCCCAGCACAATTTGCACTTCGCGAAGATCTTGCTACCTACCCGAGAACACTGAAAAGTGACATGGAGGAATTATAATAAGTGGTAGTAGGAATATCTCCCAGTTTCGATGCACCAGTTACTCGAAACCCCTCATCCCTCCTGTTCAAGTCACGCATCTCTCCAGTATTACACAAGACGTGGAGAAGCAGAAGAGGACACTCGTTCAGGTCGAAGGATATGAACAAGAGATAGAGGGGACAAGTAGACCTGGTTCCTTTAGGGGCGTCGCCACAGTCTTCACGAAATTGTTCAACGCTGTCGAGGTATGCATCGTGTCTTCTCCTCTATCGTCTCTTCCATTCCATGGAGAAGGTTGAACCAGGCTTTGCTAACATATTCTTTCTATTCGTCAGCCACGCACACCTACCTTGGTCAGAAAGATATCCAACAAGCGCTATTGCTTCGGCGTCTGACATCCAACCTACCCCTCCCCCTTCCTACGCCATCGAACCTGCACATCAATACCAACCTACCGCGACGCTATCACTGGGCTCGCGCTCTCCAGTCGAAACGCCTACCTGACAGACAAAGAGCGACAAGACTGGGCTCCAACATTATGGAGGAGTTTACAAGAAGGGAAGAAAGTATGGAGGGAAACACTAGAGGCGTGTTACTCTCAAGGAGGGTTGTCCAGCGGGAATAGCGATATCCAGTGCACTGGACTAAGGGAGAAAGTCAAGGAAGCAGCCGAACAAGTCATCATCGCGGCCTCAGAGTCAGCTAGCAAAGATGATACCCCAGTGACGATTAAACTCGACTATATCGAGCTGAACTGGGTCGATAATTTGGAACTAGTGGGAAGCTTCATGATTGACTCATCAAGTTCCAAGAACGAGGATTCAGCCGATGACATGCGAATGCCAGGGGTCCCAGCAATGATTTTAAGTGGTGCTGTGGGTCGGTGGGTCGGACCCGTTTAATCGACAGTATGTTATTAGGAGACACCAAGTATATTCTCGGGTAGAGATAGGAAATAGGCTGCTGTGTTTTGTTTTCTCGAGTTCTTGACTGTAGATAGATGCAAGATATAAACTCAGATCATTTTGGAACATGCTTTTTCTAGTCATCTTTACGCAGGTCGCAGGTTGACTGGCCACATTCACAACTCTTACTTGACCAGCACGAATGGCCTCTATACTCAAACGAATTAAACGCAAACAATCTCCAGAATCTTCCATCTCGGACTCGCCTCCACCTGCTGAGACTTCTGGGGGATCCAGTTCTGACTCAAAATACCAGACGGCCCGGGATAATCTGATCGGGGCGTCCAAAGTGGTCAAGGCGATTGCGGAAGCGGCATCATTTCTGGGACCGTTGAAGTCTACGTGCGAAATGGCGATTCTATTCCTGGAAAAGACGAAGGTAGGGGATATGTCAGTCTCCTGTATATCTTGACGCGACTGCTGATCACTCCGGCAGGCGATCAATGAGAACACAAAAGGTCTCAGAACCTTATCAATCACTCTAAAGTCTCATATCGATACACTCGAGAGTTCATGGCAAGCGTTACAGGAAAACCAGACGGAGCCACTGGCTACTGGACAACGAGACTTCCTCCATGCGCTGAACGATTATATCCAGTAAGTTCTACATTCTCGAAATAGGTATAATGGGACTGAAAATGGACCCAAGAGGTCTTAAGAACACACTTGAGAAGGTCGAGCAGGTCCTACCGGAAAGAAAGAAAGGCAATAAAAGGCCTCGTATCGAACCTAGGGTACTTGCATCATATCAAGACGAGATTATGAAATATTCAAAGGCATTCAATGTAACTTTCGGTCTTGGTCATAGGAATTTGTGATATGATACTAATGACCGGTTGCAGGAGACGACGGTGGTATGCCAATTCAATATACAAGCAGAAGGTGGATTGCTCCTCTCGTCAGAAAGGACACTAATAACACTCTATAGCATTAAAGATAGCCCGTCTCGGTCCCGAGAAAGCACGACCAATGGGGACTCAGCACGAGACATGCCTCAAAGGAACACGGGAACCGATTCTTCAAGAGATTCGACAATGGGGGAAGGCTCAGACAGTCGAAAAGCAGCTCTTTTGGCTATGCGATATAGGTGGATCCGGTAAATCTACTGTTGCGTACACAATGTCCCAAGAGTGGGACGAGGAGCCGAACATTTTCCTTGGTCGATTCTTCTTTTCGAAGAATGCTCGAGACACGTCTGATATAGACACATTCTGCTCAACTCTCGCAAGGGACCTCGCATCGAAGCACTCAATATTGAGCTCTATAATCACCGACGCACTCCAAACAGATTCTCTCCTGACCGAGCGAGATTTTACCAAGCAGTTCAAGAAACTGATAGTAGAGCCTCTGTGCTCGATTTCACAGGATATCATTTTTGTAATCGATGCAGTGGACGAGTGCAAGCCCGAATCACGAAAGCGAATGCTGCGAGTATTGCTGCAGGAGCTCGTATCCCTCCCAAATCTCAAGGTTCTTCTCACTAGTCGGCCCGAATCGGACATTATGGATCTACTTCGTGATAAAGCGATTGTTCGCAATATGCATTTCGAGATGCAAGGCTCGAACAACCAGTCGAACATGGCGGACATTACTTCATACGTTGATCACCACCTCACCAAGTTGCTGACTAGTCGATACAGGCAACAATTAGTAGCGCAATCGAACGGGCTGTTCATTTGGGTATCAACAGCAAGGATCGAGTTAGAGTTGGCAGCAGCGTATAACTCGACACAGTTCAAATCCACGTTGGCATCTCTCCTAGCGAGAGGAAACGGAGGTGATCTCGACACACTATATCTCGGAATACTTAACAGGGTACTTAGAGGGGATTCAAAGGACCTGATACTTCGTGTGCTTGCGACTTTGGCCATCTTATATGAGCCGGTATCTATCACGTGTCTGGGGAGATTAATCAATGCTCATGATGAAGAACTTGAACTAGAAGTAAAGTCGATGAGAAGCGTATTTCGTGTAGACAATACTATCGAGTTTCTTCACCCTACGTTTCGGGAGTATCTAACTAGTATTCAAGGGAAAGGGACGATCCCAGATGCATATGCATCCCATACGGTTCTCGCCCTTGGTACTCTCGGAGCGCTACAGCGGGACTTGAAGAGGGATGTGTGTAATATCGATGTCCCTGGAGTCCCTTTCCCGGATAACGCGAAAGTAGTAGATCTGGATGACCGATTATCGGCTCTTTCGCAATCTTCGCCGAGTCTGCTTTATAGCTCTCAGTACTGGGCATTACATGCATCTCAAGCGGTACAAAATGCTTCTGTGGCCGAGAGTCTGGGTGTTTTCTTGAAGACAAAGGTGCTCAATCTGATAGAAATATTGAGCTTGATGGGTCATTTACTCCGACTTCAAGACGTGTTGGAACTGCAAAGAAAACTTGAAGTGCATTGGCCTGAAAACGAGGCGATCGAGGTAAGATGTTTTCATAACAACCGTGACTTCATCGGATGCTCATCTCTTATCTACAGCTTTGCGAAGAGACTTGGAGATTCGTACAAAGCCGCCAATTAATGCTCGAGAGGAGTGCATTACACGTGTATTCATCGGGTTTACTATTCCTCCCTGCACATACAAAATTGGGCGATATATACAAAAAACCATTTGAATCAGATCTACCACAGATTATATGCGGGTTGGACGCCCATTGGTCACAATACCGAACACTGGCCGGGCACAGTGATCTCGTTACGTGTTTTTCCATATCTCCAGATGGAACTCGAGTCGTGTCTGGATCTTATGACGGCACAGTTCGAATGTGGGATGTAACTACCGGTGCAAGCCTGGGAATTGTCATGGATGGTGACAGCGATATTATTCACCTGGCGTACTCATCAGATGGTTCCCATATCATCATTGGCACTCGGTCAGGTTATTTAGCAAAATGGTATGGGTTCACAAGTGAAACAATTCATATCCAATTACAATGTAATCTTGGGCGTGACGGTATCTTGGAACTATTCTTTTCGCCTGATGAAACTCGAGTGGTCTATTGTGACCCTATAAATGGACTGGGGTTGTGTGATGTGATGACAGGTGAAATTATTTCCCCATTAATCGAAGGATATCTTGGCTATGATGGGACTTTGGCCTCTTCACCTGACCAAACTCGAGTTGCCTGTATCTTCGAAGGGTCATTATATCTATGGGATGTCAATACAGGCAAACAAATCGCATTTACCTCTCTCATTGATCAGAGAGCTACATGCCTAGCTTTCTCACCAGATAGCAGCCAGATCACGCTGGGATATAGGAGTGGAACACTAGAACTATGGAATGCAGCCGCAAACTTGAGTTGCATAGCCACTTGGGAAAGCCAGGCCGGTGTGATAACGGCCCTGGCTTTCTCACCTGATGGTACTCGAATTATTTTCGGCCATGAACGTGGGGCAATGGAGCTGCGGGATTTGATCACAGGTTCAAAGATCAGCACCATGTCATGGGAACACACTGACCTCAGGAATTTGAGATTCTCGTCAGATGGAAATCGGATTGTTTCTGTCTGTGGTGATCACACATTATGGCTGTGGGATGGGTTGACAGGTGCGAGTATCGGACCACCTCTGAAAGGCCACACAAGTTTTATCAGTTGTGTGTCATTTTCCCCTGACAACACTCGAATCATTTCTGGATCATATGACTACACATTGCGAATATGGAATGTGGCGACGAGTGGAAGGGATGAGGCGATGCAGGAGTGCCACGGAGATGAGGTCACTTGTATTGCATTCTCACCCGATGGCAGTCGCGTCATTTCCGGTTCCGACGACTGGACATTACAACTATGGAATGCAGAAACAGGCGCCGGCATTGGCTCTGCGTGGGATGAACACATTGATCCAATTGTATGTGTGGCCTTTTCGCCGGATGGGACCCACGTCATCTCTGCAGAACGGAGGGGTTCATTGCGACTTTGGGATGTGGCGAGTGGTGTCTGCATCGGAGAGTTGGCAGCAAATCTATCGCATGTTCGTCACATTGCATTTTCACCCGACGGCTCCAAATTCGTTTCCTATAATGACGACAATCCCTCACCATCCTTGCAACTATGGGACCTCACCTGCAATCCCATTGGAGCAGACATCGAATGCAGTTCCCTCCGTGATCACAACATCACATTCTTTGAAGATGGAAGACCATTTTCATTATCAACAGGTGACACCTTCAGAATCTCTGACCAAGGGATTGAGAGGCTGGGATCATCACCTCAAACGGGCCACACAAGTAGAACAGAAAAGACTGGAATAATATATCAATATGGTTCTCTCATTATGAGAGATGAACCACGCCATACCTTTGCACTTCCTGCACAGTTGGTGGTGAAAACTTGGGCAGCTCATCAAGCCAAAATTGCGCTTGGGTTTGATTCAGGACGTATCATGATAATAGACTTTTCCAAGCTCTTAAATTGAGCACTATATCCCACTGTGTCTGGTTCATCAAGAACTTGTGCCTGGGCTCTCCGTAGGATAGCTCGTCCGTACCTTTCCAGACAGATCCATTGTACTGTATATACCACATGGTTCAGAATCAATTTGACATTACCTGCTATAGTCGATCCCTTCCTTGACGAATATTAGGCTCATGGTGGGACAAGCAACTTGGACCCGACCTCATCGCTCATCTGAACCAAAAGCACCCTCAAAGTGAACATGAGATACCCAATGTCGAAGGGAACACCTTCAAAGAACTTCATACCCCACGTTACAACACTAGCAGAGCTGCGCACCAAACAGGACTTCAACCTACAAAGCTGCTGTCACTCTGCCAAATGGTTCCTTCTCACTCGCTCTCATGCACTCGACATCACCTAACAAAGCATCGGATCACCGGATGGGAGTGTTGTTTCAACGAGGAATAAGAATGGATGGTTATGCATCTATCAGACAGACCTCCAAAACAAGTGGGTGCTGATGGAGGTCTCAATATGTCGTTCTGACTTATATCTTTCCTTTCTCTTTCGGATAAGCTTCGTTTCTATTGTGTCCAGGATGACACATCAAGTGAGGAAGGCCGAGAGGAAGCTCTACGTCAGTGCGGTCATAAAAATCTCAAATCAGTCCTTGATACTGGTACCTCTAAAGAGAACACACACACATTCATCAAGTACCACCTATATTATGGCACCCATGGGTCATATTGTCTTCCAATCCTGCCACGTATTGGATTTTGGCCTCTCCTTGGGATGTACCTGTCAAATTGTTGGACACCAATGACGGTAGAGTAAGTCTCGTCTACATTTTATCCTTATTTACCGTGCATTCTCATAACGGTTTTCGATCTTCCTTCACCTCCACCCCTTTGGTCACCTGCCTTCGTCCACAAAATAGTTGATCATCGTACACGTTTCGTAGATTCTCGTACTATGGAGTGTAGTCTCACTTGGGGGAGGTAAATCGTCGATGAATGATATAGACGGAGCGTCATTGACATCTTGTGTTAGGATATCCTGTGGCTTTTGAGTGCGGTAGAGGTATTCGACCTGGCTTCACCAAGACAGAAGACTTACCTATTAGTGATTCAAAGTAAGAAGGGTAAAGGTGAACCGAGAGGTTGGGCTCCTCATCTTTTACGCTTACAACGAAGTAAGCTTACCCTCTCCAATAGGCGTAATGTCATCTTTTTCGCTCTTTTCAGGCGACTCGAAGCTGCTCGCATCAGAAACATTCAAATCACTCGTAGCATTATTCTCCAAAGGTACGGGTTGGCCAAGTACCCACGTATTTGGAGCAGGTGGCTAGTGCGATTATACAAGTGAGCCTCATATTTCAACTATATTATCAATGGAATGACGATATTTCCAGTTTAAGATCCAGCTTTGTCCGAGCCAGCTGAACATCTTATGACCAGCGGCGATAATGGTGATGCCAATGAGTATTAGCTCCCTCGACTGGCGCATCGAGTTCAATGTGTCTCCCATGACTCACTTTAGACACACATTGCACCTAGTCACACGCCTACTCCACAGAGTAGCGGATGTCTCCAGCTCCGGCACCGCAGCCAAACCTGCACACAAACATATGACGGCAATCATGAATGCTACAACGTTGAGAATGGTATACCCGAGAAATAAGAAAATGGATGGTCCTTGGAGAGGACGCAAGAAGCGTGACTCGTCTTGCACAAGTTCGACCATCCCTAGTACCATTGACGAGGCCATTCGGCAGGAGGTAGACAATGGCGCCTGTAGTAGTGGAAGTGGACGAGCTATCTCTACACTCTCAAGTTCACCTTCAAGTCTTGTGGGATACTATAGCAAAAGAAATGACAAGTGGATTACTGCTTTGCCAACTATCGTGGAAGAGGACAATATTCTCCCAATGACAGAGATTCTTGGGTTGAAGAGACAGAATGAGAAGATAGATATTGTCTGAACGCGGTATGTTACCTTCCTTTCCCATTACCAAAATCCTGATTCTATTCCTAGACATTGACATCATAGGGCCCTATAGGAACGAATATGCATCATCGACACCAAATCTGTCTGCTCCACATAGTAATTCTCCTGCCCCCATCCTACTCGCCATTTACACGTCGAAGAGATGACATCTCCCTTCTATTGTCCTGCGGATATAAATGCAACTCGGATCAAGAGATTCATTTGATATCGACCTTGCCATCGAGTGGTTGGTAGCTGCTGGTGGGGTGTGCTCATTCAGACCCTCTAACAATCGAGCACTGTCTGTGAAGCACGGTGTTTGGAAGCATAACCCTCATCCACGGTGCCTTTTGATCTGCCAACGGCCGTCGAATAATATACGAGCGTGGCACGGCACGGCGGTCGGACAGTTGCCTCCAAACGTCCACGAGGCTTCTACAATTAGAAGTGAAAACGGAGGTGAATAATCTGGTGGTCAGACTGCTTCCACCGTTGATACATCATCTGCCTCCCTTGGACAGAAGAGCAAAGTTCGTTTAGTTCTCTTCAAGTCTTGTACGACCCGTTCATGAGACCTGACATCCTCCCAAAGGCACCTATGCCCTCTCGAAACCCTCATCGACCTAATGAGGGGATATATGAATTCGTCTTCGCCTAATTCAAGTCCCACCTCACCAAGCTTACCAGACGTCTAGTCTGGGTCCTCTCAGTTCTCTATCGTGTCTACTAGGTCCAGGTCCAGACTAGTAACTATACGCGACGTCAATACCCTGTCAACGCTGAAAGGGAGCTCACATTGTGGGTCAATGGAGATGGGTGGTAGGTAGAATGACCGAATATCTGGGAACATTATCTGAAACTGAATAAATAGGTCACAAAATCTTCGGTAAACCGATCGAGCCTTTGATTAGGTGACAGTTCTACACGAACGTCATCTCCACAAGGAGGAGCACGAATATGATGCATTTCATTCCGAACTGTTCACGGACATTATTGCTCAATTAGGCCCTATTCTACACGGTATCGAACTTTAGAATATCCACAAAGTTTCAAAGTTGATGGTTGAACTTGCGACGGAGGACGCAAATCTTGTAGACGTTGTAAAGGTATGTTACGAGCTTACATCTGACGAACGAGAGCTTGATGTTGTTTTCAGTTCATTCTTATACTTGTCAGCCTTGCAGTATCTAAATAGATCCATGGTCTTATCTCAATGGGGTAAGAGTCACTCGACCTATGATCTCGTCCGTGTTTCTCACTTTCATACATTGACAGTCCAGAACAAATGACTTTGTTCAGCAGATATATGTTCTCTTGTTATTCTCCTCATGGGATATATACAGCGCAGGGAGTCTCTGTCGAGTTGATGGCTACCGAAGAAAAAATGATGGCACGACAGTCCTCTCTCTCCCACGATCCCACCAGCTTTGGACATGCCACTAGCTCAGAGGAAGGAATGTTGCCCTTGAATTGGTTATCGAGTTCTTTGTCGCCGCCAATTTCCACTGTCCCACCATTCTCCTCATCTACGAATGGGCTCAGACATGATTCCGTGTCAGGAATTCTTCAAGCATTCCTCACCACCATCCCTATCTGTTCCTCTTCCATCACTTCCTCGTCTCAAGCGTGATAAGCGCAGTGATTGTATTCACTCTTCGAGTCGTCTGGACATGGTCAGATTTGTCGAAACCGAGGTCGTCCTGTCATTGTGTGGTCAAGATTGAAGACTCGGGTGCAAGTAGTTACCCAGGATGTGAGCAGATGGGCCGCCGTGTGTTGGAGTGTAGGTTGCGACTTCTATGGCGACAGAAGTTGGGAATGAATCAGATGGATAAGGGGCTGGACGTCGAGGGACTGGAGGGTTGGGTAACTAGATTGACGGACGGAGTGTTGTTTAAGGTGAGAAGGATGATTTCCAATAATTACTGTCTTTCATAGCCCGATGGCCGAGACGGGACCGAAGGCGTGATGACACTCACTCTTCATCGGCCGCATCCACTACTGTCTCGTACACATTTCTGTGGCTAGGGTTTCTCCTGTACTGCCCGCATTGATCCAGGAATATTGCTGTTATGGCCTGTCTGCGTATTGACCCCTCGTGGCTTCTTTCCCGGATCATCTTTGAGTAATTAAACCAAAAAAATTCGATATAGTCGTATTTGCTAAGTGAGAATCGAACCACCAATGTCATTTGGCGACGTCCTCCAGGGAAGGGAGGCGGACTGGGACCGTGTCCATAATGAATAAAGGACGAGAACGAGGGCTGGAACGAAACATGTCGTGGTGGGATATGGCGACACTCGTTGAGCCGGGTCGAAGCAAGGTTCGCGTCCGGCCCTGTGGCTTTGCTTTGTCGAAAGCGAACCTTGTCGACCGTCATGTCACCGTTCCATACATGAAGCTAAAGCCAGCGCCTAAGCGTGGCAATGGACGATTTGTTTCTGTAATAAAAGCCATCTCATCCTCAGAAATTGCCAGTTTAGGGAATGTGAATGTCGCGGTCTCAGTTCGCTCTTTGAGCGAACTTCGCCCGCGACTCACAAGATGAGAAGCCATACCTATCAAGAATAAAGACCAATGAGTTGTAAGTAGGTCGAATTGAAGTGCTATGTGATTGAACACATTGTGTGTAATGAGGAATGGAAGAAGTGAGCAAAGAACGCAAGAGTCTGCAACGTCAATACGCCACACGCTAAAATGAATTAAAGAATGAAACCATATAAGGAAAGCGTTTTGGACGACAAAGGAAGCATTCAAAAGTCAGTTTTCGTGGTCCTAAAACGATTTATTTTTCGCTACGCTACAAACAAATCGTAATTGGCACTCCAAGCCAAGCCCAAAGTACCGCCAGCCTCCAAAATAGCGATAAAATTCGTTTCGGGTCATCTTGAAGGTCGCCTTGTCGTCACCTGGGCCATCACTGGTTTAGGATAGCTTACCGATTGGAAGGCGGTTGAGTTTGTAATTTGGAAAGCGAATGCTCCAGATAACGATCTCTAATCTTCCAATCAGGCTTTCAAGACAACTTGGTAGCGAAGAAACTCAACGTGGTATCACTCAGTGTCATTATCTGTCAACAAACAGTTCAACGAACAGTTCAAGGTCTACGCGGACGATTGTTTCCAGCAGAATATCAAGGCTGATACAGTTCTATAGGTGTTTTGGACTCGTTAACCGTATCACAGGCGTGGAGAAAGCGCGCGAGAAACGAGGATAAGGGTGTCGGGCGTCGTCCCGACGATAGGTGCGCTACACCAAGCCCATCTGGATCTGGGTACGTCATGCTATACTTTTACCACTATCAGTCTATCCTCCTGGGATAATCTTGCTAATCTATTTTTCGATCTTATTTTGAAGATGGCCCACCTGGTGGCTCGGTGGCGAACGATCTTGTGCCACCTATAAGTTGTCAAGTGCCATCCTTCCAATCTCTTTCTGACTATGATACCGCGATATTATAATGGTGCAGATGAACGCTGAAAACTACAGTACGACGCTCATCACGCCAAAACGCAGCGACCATTGTTCCCATATTCGTCAAGCGGCACAATTTACGGCCCATAGAGATCTGGACATCTACCACGAAGACTAGACAGTAAGATGGAAGAACTACAGGAAGCGTTGGAATGGTTATCTCCAAATTCTGATCCGTCAATCGCTCGAAAACCATCCAAGTCATGCACGCGTCCAGCATTACACAGGGTGTGGAGAAGCTGAAATGACCACTCGTCCAGGTCAATGTATAGGAGCAGCAGAGGGAAAGAAGAAGCAGGCTTGGTTTCTTCAGCAGCGTCGCCATCGTCATCACCTAATTATCCAACGCGTCGAGGTATGCTTCGATTCTTGTCCAAGCACTCACTATTTCATCACCATTCTATCACTTGTTCACCTCTACAAGTATACGCTAACATAGATTCTTTCTTGGTCTCTAGCCAACACACGCCTATTTCGGCCGGAAACATCCTGCTACCTCTATTGCTCCGGTATCTGACACTCGACTCACTCCTCTCCCATCCTACTCCACTGGACCTATACATCCGGGCAACTTACCGCGATCCTCGGACTGGGTTCGCGCTATTCCATTCGGAATGCCTACCTGACGGAAATGGACAGGCGAATTCGGGTGCCGGTACCTTAAAAGAACCTACAAGAAAGAAAGGAAGTGTGGAGATGAGCATTAGATATGTGATGCATGGAAAGACGGGTGAGTAGCGGGAGTAACGGTAACCAGTGTACGGTGGTAAAGGGGAAAGCCAAAGAAGCAGCCAAACGAAACATCATCGCGGTCTCAGAGGTGGCTAACGAGGAGAGTTCTCGCGTGGTGGACATACACGATTATATCGAGCTGAACTGGGTCGATGGGTTCGAAACAGGCGAAAGCTTCACGGTCAACCGATCAAGTTCCAGGACGGAAACGATTTAATGATATCGGGAAGTCAGGTAATGGTTCTGAAAGGTGCTGCTGGGGCACTATTACTTTGCAATAGTTCACTAGCCATAATATTATCGGGTCGGGATATGATGCGTTCGGTTTGATGGGGGTAGATTTTCGTCGAGGCTGACTGTAAATAACTGCAATGCAATAAATGACCTCAAAAGAAATATAATGCGCATTTTGTACTCTGGTGACTGCTACGATAGTCGTACGTTGACCCGCTACCTTCCACACTCTTACTCGACCACCACCACCATGTCTTCACTGTTCAAACCAGCCAAACAAAAGAAGAAGACGAACTCATCTGCTTCAGATCCATCGCTATCTTCTGGTGCCCTTGAGGGCTCCAGTACCAACTCAAAGTACCACGCAGCCTGCGATGATCTGATAGGCGCTACCAAACTGGTCAAGGCGATGACCGAGGCGGCTTCATTCCTCGGACCCCTGAAGTCTACGTGTGAAGTGGTGATTCTGCTTTTGGAAAAGACCAAGGTATGGGTCATGACAGTCTCCTCCAGTACATGCTGATGTGACCGGCCGGTCATCCTATCAGGCGATTAATGAGAATATAGAGGGGCTCAGGACATTATCCAACACTCTCAAGTCCCATATCGATATGCTCGAGAATTCATGGCTCGTATTACGGGAAAAACAGATGGACCCACTACCGGTTGGACACCAGGACTTTATTCAGGCACTAGATGAGTATATTATGTGAGGTCTTTGTCCATATCATATGTGTACCATGACTGAGGTCATCCTCAGAGGCCTCAAGACAACACTCAAGAAGGTTGATCAAGCACTCAAGGAAAGAGAGAAGCACGCCAAAGGGCTTTTCAAGAATGTTGGTTCTGCTCGCATCGAACCCGGAATACTCGCAGCATATCGAGAGGAGATCACACGACACTCGAATACGTTCAACGTAAGTTTGAGACTTGATTGATGGGAAACTTGATTGGACGCTTTACAGGAAACGACGACAGTATGTCGAATGAACATCCAAGTGGAAGGTATAGAGTCCCTCTTATCAAAATTACGACCATTTATCCCCCTTTAGCGTTAAAGATCGCACGACTCGGTCCCGAAAAACCGCAACCAATGGGAACCCAGCACGAGCTATGCTTGAAGGGAACGCGGGAACCCATTCTTCAAGAGATTCGCGACTGGAGAGGCTCTCAATCCGTGGATAAGCGTATATTTTGGCTATGCGATATAGGCGGCTCAGGAAAGTCCACTGTAGCGCGCACAATGTCCCATGAATGGCGCAATTCGGCGGACATTCTGCTTGGACAGTTCTTCTTTTCGAAGAATGCGAGGGACACGATTGATACAGATATATTCTGCTCGACGCTCGCGGATGACCTAGCATCGAAGCACGCGGAAATGAACACTGCAATTGGTGATGCACGCAATGCCGATTCCCTTTTGACCAAGCGGGATTTCACGGAGCAATTCAGCAAGCTCATATCAGAGCCCTTACGGTCGGTTTCGCAGGATATTGTTTTCGTGATCGACGCAGTGGACGAGTGTAAACTGGAATCGCGCAAACGACTGCTGCGAATCCTGCTTCAGGAACTTCCTTCCTTACCAAATCTCAAGATTCTTCTCACCAGCCGTCCCGAGTCGGATATCGTCGATCTCCTCCAGGGTAAGGCGGTGGTTCGCGGAATACAGTTCGAGATGCAAGGCTCCAAGAATCAGTCGAACATGGCAGACATTAGTTCGTACGTTGATCACCATCTCACCAAGCTA